>BOSO01009885.1:1340-15086 GCA_018403395.1 Gorsachius goisagi
CATCTGATCCCTGATGCTCCCTTCTGCTTCCAATTTATTGTCCCCAAAAAGTACTTTTCTTCGGAGCGAAGCGGCTGGCTCCTGGCATTTCACGGGCTGGATGCTAATGATGTAATGGGTTTTTTGCTTTCGCCCCACCAGGTCTGCACTTCCTGTACACCCAACAGAGAGTACGTGCGAGTATTTGATGTGACAGAGCGCACAGCCCTGCACAGGCATCACACTGGCAGGATGTGCCACAAGTGTGGGGCACAGTTGAGAGATACAATCGTCCACTTTGGGGAGAAGGGGACGTTGAGACAGCCCCTGAACTGGGAAGCAGCAACAGAAGCTGCAAGCAAAGCAGATGTGATTCTTTGTCTGGGTTCCAGCTTAAAGGTAACTTTAGAGACTCGGTGAAGATTGTTAGCAGCATTCCCTCTTGGTGATACACCTTGGTGCTGAGCAGTCTCCTCCCAAACAGACAACTGTAAACTCTGGTGTCAGGATTCGCCCACCATCTGTGATAGTCTCTCTTCCTCCCTCTTTCCCCTCCTGGTAATACATTCCTTTTCCTCTCGCTGATACGGTTCACAGTTACGCGTGCCTTTGGCTGTGCTGATCTCTCTTATTTTGTGGCAGGTTTTGAAAAAATACCCACGTCTCTGGTGCATGAGCAAGCCCCCCACTCGTCGTCCAAAGCTGTATATCGTGAACCTGCAGGTGAGAGCCTCTTGCGCGGGGTCTGAGGGGTTTGGGCCGAGCGGACGCCGCTCGCCTGCGGTGAGCCCAGGAGCGTGCGGGGCCCCAGGCGGGGAACCCTGCCGTGCGGGGAGGCTCCTGCAGCCGCGGGTCTGGTGTCACCCCCCCTGCAGTGGACCCCGAAGGACGACCTGGCTGCCCTGAAGCTGCACGGCCGCTGCGACGACGTCATGCGGCTGCTGATGGCGGAGCTGGGGCTGGAGATCCCGTGCTACGACCGGTGAGCAGCCCAGGGCCATGCCCGCCGGTGCCCGTGGAGGGGGGTGGCTGTCCCGGGGCCGTGCCCGGCAGCCCTCCCACGCTCGCCCTGTCTCCGCAGGGCGTGGGACCCCATCTTCGCGCTGGCCGAGCCGCTGCGCCCCGGGGAGGAAGGCACGCACTCACGGAAGCCGGTGGCCCCGCCGCCGGGCGCCGAGCCGCCGCCGCCGCGGGAGGAGCCGCCGCGGGAGGAGCCGCCACCGCCCGCCCGCCCCGGCGGCTGGCTGGGCCGCGGCTGCGCCAAGGGCGCCCGGCGGAGGAAGAGCAACTGAGGCGGGCGGGGACCGGCGGGGCCGCGCCCCAAGATGGCGGCGGGGGGGGCGGGGCGGGGCGGGCGGCGGCCCCGCTCGCTCGGCTGCGGGCGGGCGGCGCCGCCGGTGACAGCGCGGCCATGCTGCGCAACGGGGCGGCGGGCGGCGGCGGGGGCCCGGCGGCGGGCGGCGCGGCGGCGCAGCGGCCCGTGCGCGTCTGGTGCGACGGATGGTGAGTGGGGCGGGCGGCGGGGCCGGGCGGGCTGTCGCGTCCCCCGGAGAAATAAACCGTGTTGGCTGCGCTGGTGCCTCCGGCTCCTCTGTCGCCGCGGCGGGGCCGGGCTCGGGTCCCGGTCCGGCGGGGGGGGAGCGGGTTCCGCCCTGCGCAGCTGCCGCCAGGCCCCGGAGCAGCGCGGCGGCCGGCGGTGACCGCTCCGCACCGGTAGCGCCCGCGGGCTCCGCCGCCGCCGGGCCGTCCTGGCCGCGCTGCCGGCGGGGCCGCTCCGAGCGCCCGGGGCTGCGGCCGGGGCCTGCCGGGCGGGCACCGGGGTTTGGCGGGGAACCTGTCCCCGGTGGCCCCCGCGGCCCCCGCTCTCCAGCCGCGCTGGGCCGGCTCACTGCGGCGTGTCGGAGCGCGGCCGCCTGCCCCGGGGAACCGGCTGTGGAGGCGCCAGTCGCTGCGCGGTCACGGCCGCAGAGAGGCTTCCCTGGGCCCGCGGGCAGCGGCCCCTCCCGCAGCTCCCCGGCAAAGCGCGCCCTGGCGCCCCCCGGCTGAGCGGGGGCCGTTGTCGTTCCAGCTACGACATGGTGCACTACGGCCACTCGAACCAGCTGCGCCAGGCTCGGGCCATGGGGGATTATCTGATTGTTGGAGTCCACACGGATGGTAAGAGCTTTTCTCAGCTTTTCACCTCCTCCTGCCTCTAGAGTCGCCCAGCAGCGTTAGCCCCGGGGGAACGGAGCTCTCCCGGTACAGAGCAGGCAGCTCCCTGCCTCTGCTCAGGGAGCAGCAGCCTCCGAAAGAGGAGCGTGCACCCCTTTCACGCTTTCCCGAGCCAGGGTTAGGTAGTCCAGAGCTTGCAGGCTTCATTTGAGGGGTGAGCTCTAGTCTGTGCTGTACAAACAGTTGAACCAGTTGAAAACCAGCCTGGTTTTGCTGGTGCAAACTGCAGAACTGATACTCCAGAACAAATTACTGTGTGGAGAAAACTTGTTTCAAGCCCATGTGAAAGTCAAGTGCTAGGAGCTAGTTCTTGGGTGTGAAGATGGATTTTAAACTGGTTTGTGGACGCATATTTTCTAGCATGAACCAAGTGTAGCCTGAAGCTATTGCTTAAAAGGGGAATTTCCCCTTGGGGGCTGCCAGGAGGCCCAGGTTGTCCCCCCCCAGTAGGGACCATCTGGGTGCAGGGAGGCACTGAGACCTTTTGCCTTCCGAGTGAATTCCGGGGCCCTTGTTACACGCTTGGGAGATGCAACTCAATCAAAATATTTTCTGATCTAGCTGGGGCTTCCTTCTCTACCACAAACCCTTCCCAAGCAGAGGCCCGCAGTGAAGTTCACCTGCCCACGAAATGGGAGAGGCTCCTGTAGGTGAGAGTCTTCACAGCTGTAGTACTTGCTGCTAACTGGGTCTTTCTGTTTCTCGCCCAGAGGAGATTGCCAAGCACAAGGGCCCCCCTGTCTTTACACAGGAGGAGAGGTACAAAATGGTGCAAGCCATCAAGTGGGTGGATGAGATTGCTCCAGGAGCTCCCTATGTCACCACACTGGAAACCCTGGACAAATATAACTGTGACTTCTGTGTGCACGGTGGTGAGTGGTGTTCTGAGGCAACAGTTGGATTAACGTGGGCCTTCTGGGGCTTGGTGCTCGTGGTTTCCCCGCTGCAAACCGAGGAACGTTCTGGCTGGCGCTGGCCATCAGAGGGTACCTCGCGTGCAGAGGTCTGCCTCGCCAGCGCCTGCCCTGGGCAGCACGGCTGCTCCCGTTCTGCTTGCCTGGAGAAACACGTCGGTGCGTCAGGCACCCTAAGAGTGGCCACGTCCCTCGGCTGTAGCATCCCTTTCGCTTGCAGAGGTGAAACGCCTTCTCTGACAGTTGCCCCGAGGTTGCCCTTAGCACCAGCAGAAATTTGTGCGTGGGGGAAATAATAATAATTTACAAAGCTTAAATGTGAAAAACGCTGCTAAAAAGGTAAGTGTGCAGCAATACAGCCGTGTTTATATCCACTTATCCCGGGATGAGATCAGAGCTGAAAAGCTGCTCTCTTTATCCAGCTGATAAGCTGTTCGGGGCTGAACTGGCCGTGTGCTCGGAGACCTCGTTCTTGCTATGAACGCCTCTCGGTTTATAGGCATTGAATAGAACCGGTGTTCTGAGGAACCCGTGTACTCTGTCCCTTCCTGGGACTGCTTCCTTCAGCCTCAGCCCCTCCTCCCTACCCCTCCGAAGGTATTCCGTTAATCAGGAGTAGTCTTTGCACTTGTTCCACGTATACTTCCTCATCTGATCCCAGCCACCTACTATCAATAAGCCAGGTATTTCATTAAATGTAAATAAATCATTAATCCTCTATAAGATAGATAAGCTTTCTCACGTGGACAGGGCGATTATCAAAATCCTTATCAACTCAGTTGCCTTCCCTGGACATAGGGGGGGTATGTGACCCCTTACTAGGCTTGGTGAGGGATTATGGCGACAGAGGCGTGCTGGTGGCCTTTGCTCCCGCTGCCAAATCGTTCGGTACTTGCACCGGAGCAACACCCCTGCCCGCCGCAGTTTTGCCAGGCCGTGTTTCTGCAAAGTTTTGAAATAGCTGAGCTTATCCGGGAGGGCGGCAGACAGCAAACCCTGCCCGGCCCAGGCGGCTGCGCTTGCGGGGTGGTCTCTTCTCCTGTCCCCGTGCCCTGCAGTGAGGGTGGGGGGGTTGAGAATGCCCCAGCTTCTCCGGGCCTCCTGACGGCGTGAGAGCGCGCTCGTCAGCTGCCAGCGCCTGCGCTGTTTTGCCACGTGAAAGCCAGCCTGGGTTTTCACTTGTGAAGGTTTTATACTGTCCCTACAAGTAGGTGAGCGGTGTTTTGGCAGAGCGATTTGGGAGCCAGGCACAGATGAACCGGAATTAATGCTGTAGTGGGGTAGCTTGGTGTCGCTGTAGAAGTGCCGTCACTGGGGGGAAGCGCTGGCTGTCGGAGGGCTGTTTAACTGACTGAAAGAGTCATGATGTGAACCAACGGCCAGAACCAGTCCTGGAGAAGCTACGGTTAAGGTGCTTTTTAGTACTGCGGCTGATGGTGGCTGTTCATTGTCATTCAGCCCGTAATGGAGTCGTGCCTGCTGCAAGGCAACCGGCTCAGATTTTCTGGCCTGTCTAAAAGCAGTGGTTAATGCTGCTTAGCATCCGCACGCCCATCTCCACAGACAGGGAGGGTGCTCTTGCAAACCCCTGGCGTTTCCGTGGGATGCAAGGTGTATCCCACGTGTGGGCACAGGGATTTGGATGGCCTGGTTCATGGGCTGGACGTGCTCGGCTTCTGCTGTTGTCGTAAAGCAGCTCTTGTGCGGGGGGCCTGGAGCGCAGTGCTGAGGCTTTTCTCTCCCTGCAGACGACATCACCTTGACGGTAGACGGCAAGGATACCTACGAGGAAGTGAAGACGGCAGGGCGATACAGGTAACCGCTGCTGCCTACCTTCTTACCCTCTTTTGGGCAGAGTTTCTGGGAGTTCGTGCCCCACAGGGAGGTCAGGTGAAGCACAGCAGCCTTAGGTCAGGCTTTACTTTTGCTGTAACGTGTGCCAGAGCTCTGGTTGCTCCCACCATTTTGGCTTCTGGGAAGCGTCGCAGGCTGGCAACCGACTGCCAGGGCCTCGCTGTGCCCGGCGGGTGGTAGCTCTGGTCCTGACGCCCCGCTGGGGATTGGCTCTGCGGGGAGTCTGTGCAGGGTGAGCGTTCCCCGTGTGAGCGGTCGCTGCGGCGTTGAAGGAGGCGCAGGGGCTCGGCAAATGAACGCTGCACTTTATGCCGTGGGCGGGTGGAAGGAAGACGTTCTCGGGACAGTCCCTTGTTTGGATTTGTTGGGTGTCACGGATATCCTGCAGGAGAGGTGGGAAGAGAAAGAGGCAAATGCTCCTGTGGCTTCTGCTTTATCCTTCGCTTGTCTCCCTGCAGGGAATGCAAACGCACCCAAGGTGTGTCCACTACCGACCTCGTTGGCCGCATGCTGCTCATGACTAAGGCGCACCACAGCAACATAGTGAGTCGGGGGGCGCTGGGTGGGAGTTTGGAGTCCAGGACGTAACCCAGCTCTTTCCTTTTGCTGCCCCAAATAGCCCAGGGAGCTCCTGGGCCTGGCTCCTAGGTGCACGGAGGACTGGCAAGCTGATTACGGGCAGCAGCAGCAAAACACCCTGCTTATGTTTGCTTAAGCCCGTCTGGGATCAGCGTGATCTCAGCACACGCTGCTTTGGAAAGGGGTGGGGGGTAAAAGCTTCAGTCCCTCGTGATTGCTGTGGGCTTCGGGAACGCTGTGGGAGCTACAGGCTGGCCTGCGGCGTCCCCGAGGGTGAAACGGCAGAGTGCGGCCACCCTGATGTGTCCACCCGGTGCTGCCGGAATTGGAAAGGTCTCCTCCTTCCCACTGAGCTGTGTGCTTCTGCCTTCTGCTGTCTCTGGTCCTATCAGGCCCTCCTTGAGTCTCCTCCGCTCGCTGCCTGCTAGACAGCCAGCCGAACTGAAATAAAATACAGGAAGTAGTTTTATGGTGGTTAATGAGGTGAATTGACTCGGTAAACAAGCAATCCAGTGAACGGCGTCACCTATGTACCAGCGGGGACAAGACAAGGGACCCAGGAGCGAATTTGGGGGTAGAGGGGGACCTTTCGGCGCGCTGAGCTGTTAGGTCGGCTTAGCCGCAATACCCAAGTTCCCACCGAGATCCAGCAGAGCTGCCGGCAGAGGTCTGAGCCCGTCTCCAGTGGAGTGTCTTTGGAAGAGGGAGGGACACTGCCCTGTTAGGGGCTTGTGCAGCTGAGGGAGGACATGGACGTGCCACGTTATCGGGTCTGCAGGTTGGGCAAGAACCGCCGTCACTGTGTGGTGCCAGGCTGGGATCAGATAAGGACACGTTTCATCTGACTCATGCTGGGACACGACTCTGGTTTAGATATTAACTGGTTTGTCAGCATTCCGTGCCAGGGATCAATGGTGCACAGCCTGAGCCTGGACTTCCCAGTGCTTCTGCCACACACAGGCGTGTTCTTGGTTGGATGAGCTGTGTGAGTGCTTAAACATTTTGACTCTTTATCTCCCCTCAGGATGAGGACCTAGACTATCGGAAGCACACTGACAACTTTGGGAAGGTAACGTGAGTTCTGGTCATGGACGTCTTGTTGTTGTCCTGTCTGAGAAGGATTCCAAATGTGCTCTAAGGCCTGTGTTGCAGGATTGTGTTTTCTTTCCCCTACATTTAGTAGTAACCTCAGTAAATGCCTGCTGCCCGCATAAAGTAGCTGCTGTAGGCAGCGAAACGGGGACGTGTGGCTGTACGGGGCCGGCGAGTGAACTGTCCTTCGGTGGCACCACAGAGCTGCTGCGCCCATGGGGCCTTTGCTGCTTTTCTGGCTTGCTTGTCCATTTGTTATCGCCGCTTCCTTGGGGACCCAGCGCCCACAGCTCCAGCCTAGGGACGGCCTCTGTGGGCGCTGCTTTTAGTGCTCATGTTTTTAAAGGTGTCGCATTAGGTCTGGGCAGCATTTAGGTAGCAGGCACGTAGCTAGCGTGCTGCGCTGCAGAACCCGCGTGCCTGGTCTTCAAGCAGCAGGGCAGTCCTGGGGCGCTCGGCCGTCGTGGCCAGCTCGTGCCTTGGGCCACCTCTAAAGAGCGGTCAGCCCCCCCCTTTCTTTTCTCCTGGGTGTTGGATTGTCCCTGATTAACGAGCTCCTGGACCTACAGCTTGAGTAAGCCTACTCGCAGGGGGTTTGCTGACCGGGCTGGATCATCCTCTTTGTTCTCCTCCACGTTGGGTTTTTTGGGTAGGCTTTACGGGGCCTGCTGCTCCAGCATGGCTGCTTCCCAGTGCTTGGATCTGGGGAGGATCCTGGGCACCAGGTACCCTGCGTGAGCCCCCTTCTGCTTGCTGCCGTTGTGTGGCTTGCCTTGGTCCCGCCTGAGTTGAAGTTCCAGCTTCAGGGGAGCGGAGCAGGGCTGGAGCGGGCGACTCGCTGGCTGTTTCCAAAACTGCCGCATGGCGGGGGTAAAGCTCCGTCCTTGGTTCCGCCGGCACTGGGATCTGGCCCTCGCTGCAGCTCTGGGGGATCCCTGCCCAGCCTGGCGTGCCGTCGGCCGGGTGGACGCCTCGGCTGCCTGAAGGCCGGAGAAGGGCGTAGGTGGTCGCGCGTTGTCGCCCGCAGCAAGCCTTGCCTCTCCGGGAAGCCCGAGGCTGCCCTGCTGCCTTCCTCCTTCCTCAGCTTCCTTCTTGGCGTCTCCTTAGCTGGCTGCCGAGGGGACGATCCAGACCGTGTTTGACAGAGCACGAAGGGCTTTCGTGAGATTGCACGGATGTTGGGTGCCAGGAGGGTGCTGTGTCCAGGCTGCCGAGAGCTGTGGCGCTTGCTAGCGAGTGGAGGCCGGCACATCGCCTGCAGCCGCGGTCTGCGTGTCCAGACCCACTCCTGGAGCCTGAAGAGGAAACCTGTGTGCTCTGTGTTTTCCCAGGGGCCAAAAGGTCACAGTCCCTGGACTGGCGTCTCGCAGTTCCTGCAGACATCTCAGAAGATCATCCAGTTTGCTTCAGGGAAGGAGCCGCAGCCAGGGGACACTATCATCTACGTGGCCGGAGCCTTCGACCTGTTCCGTATCCTTGACTCTGTTTTGTCGAGAAAGTAGTGTTGGTCTTTTTGTTTGATGTTTTCATGTTTCGAGGCACCAGACTTGGACATTTACCTCTGTCTTTTTTTTTTTTTTTTTTTTTTTTAACCTTTCCTGTAGGTGTGCGTGTGAGGGGGGGAGGCAGGAGTTCTCACCAGCAGTTTTTTAGTCACAGGGCACTGAGAAAGGAGCCCCAGCTCCTCTCTGGAGGGGTCTGTGGCTGTTGCGGGGTACCCTCCGCACTCCAGCGGTCCCACTCCGGGCCGTCTCACGGACTGGCTGTCACAGACCAAGTGCCTGCACGGGGAGGGCATCTGGAGCAGATGCTTCATCCCCGGCACAGTCTTTGAGGTGTTGTGCCAGAACACCCAAAACGGGCAGAAAATCTGGACAGGGGCGAAGCTGAGTCCATGTAAGGTGGAGCTGGAAAGACGTCTGGCTTTTGCCCAGAAGCTGTGGAGCCTGAGGAGGGAGGCAGCAACTGTTCTTAGGACACAGGCAACAAGTAATGCGAAACTAAAATCCTTGGGATGCCTGTCTCCCACTGTGGTCTTTCAATGGTATTTCTGTCTTCCTTTCCCTGTTTTCCACGTTAGCTTCAATTCCTTAAACAGGTCTACAGACATTGGGCATGTGGATTTCCTGGAGAAGGTTCACCAGCTGGCAGAGAAACCCTACATCATTGCTGGGCTGCACTTTGATCAGGTCTGTGGGTAATGCTGCCCAAAGACTGAGCAGCAGCTCTGTCTGAAGGAAGCAGGCCGTGCTCTGGAGGGCAGGGGAGGGATCCTGTACTGGGCAGTGCAGGGTCTCCGTGCTGGGAGGAAGTGAGAGGAAGAGGGGGTGGCTTCGTCTCTCTCCTAATTGTGCCTGGTGCTTTCCCTTAGGAAGTAAATCGCTACAAAGGGAAGAACTATCCCATCATGAACATCCATGAGAGAACGCTCAGTGTCTTGGCCTGCAGGGTAAGTGCCTGCAGGGTGGGTGCCCCCGCGCTGTTCCAGAGATTGCCTGGAGCTCAATGGTGTTCGCCTGTAGCCAACAGTCCTGTGCGAGTTCTCTGGTGTGCACGGAGAAGGCAAAGACAAGACCGATGGCGCTGGGCTGCCAGAGGTGCTGGCGTGCTCTCAGGGGGAATCCCTGGGCTCCCCTCGTCCTGGCTGACCTGAGCTTCCGAGCCCGTCCACCGCTGCTCCACTGGCAGCGAGGAGGGGGCTGCCTGACGGAGAGCTGCTCTGCTCTGCGGCCGTCTTCTTGTGGGAAACTCTGCCTGCTGCAGCAGGGGGGAAAATTCCTGGGAAAGAAATGGGGGGAGACCCAGAAAGGTGTGCCCTGGGCAACCGGCTGTTGCGTTTGCTCTGTGCACTGCCAGAAAGCACATTCTTCAGTGGAACAGAAAGGTGCTGCATGACAGGCAGGAGCTGCTGAACCCACTTTCCTGTTCCCTTGTTTGAGTCCCTGACTCTCTGACCAGGTGACCTGGCCGAGTCTGTTTAGGAAGCCGGCTGGCCTCTGTTTTGGGTCTTTTTATTTATTTTTTTTCACATCTCGACTCTTTACCTGGTTTCTTTTCTAGTATGTCTCAGAAGTGGTGATTGGAGCTCCCTATGCTGTCACGGCCGATCTGCTGGATCACTTCAGGGTGAGAGTCTTTGTGTATAGATGTAGATGAAGATGTTGGGGTCCGATGTCCTTAAAGAGCTAAAGTGGTGCAGGAGAACACGGGGGCAGCAGAGAGGTGCTCCCGCTCAGCAGGTTTGCAGGGAGCTCTGGCTGCGCTGCCAAGCCTGGTACAGGAGGGGCGGCTTTGCTGATCTCCAGATGCGCTGCAGTGAGCGTGGTGGCAGGGAAAGTCCCTGTCACCTTTTGGATCTCGTCAGCAGCTTTGTGTCCTCCTCCAGGTAACACTTGTGTGTCATGGGATGACTGAGGTGGTGCCAGACAAGGATGGGTCTGATCCGTATGAGGTAAGCTACCAGCTGCTGTTGTCCATGCTTCTTTATCAGCATGTGATAGGTACAGCGTGGCTTTGTTCGTGTGGCTTTGTTCGTGTTCCCAAGCTGAGAAAGCCACCCGAGCGAGTCCTTGGTGGGTGATGCTGGTCTTCACCCGCCCCGAGGGGAGCTGCCTGGAGCAGAGCCTGTAAATCATTCACAGTGGCTCCATTCACTGCTTTGTTTTGCCGTTTCCGATGCCTTATGGCAGCGTGAGAAACCCTGCAGCCTTCGCTCTGTGCCCGTCCCGTGCAGCCTTGCTCAGCTCCCATACACGTGAAGCCTTGCTTCCAGCAGGTTACGCTGCCTCCTAGGAGAGCGCGTTGTGCTGCGCCTGGCCGGGCGCCCACAGGACCTGCCACGACTTCTGCTCAGCGTTCCCTCCCGGGCTGTAAACCCAGAGGTCCCACGTGTTTTTCCCAGCTCCGGCTGTTGTGTTTGTTCACAGGAACCGAAGAGACGCGGCATTTTCCAGCTGGTGGACAGCGGCAGCAATCTCACCACAGATTTAATTGTGCAAAGAATCATCAAGAACAGGTTGGCTTTTTTCGTCTCCCCGTTGTCATGTACTGTTCCGTCCAGCTTGTCTGGGGACTAAGGAATGGGCTCCAACGGGAAGAGAAGGGCTCATCTAAAGGAGTCGGTGAGCCGGTCCCTCGTCTTCCACAGCTTGGGCAGGCTGTTAAATGTGGATGTACTGGACCGTACAGGAAAAGGAGCAGCCGAGCTCTCCGTGTCAGAACGTGCTTCGCAGCACATTTTATTACTTTTCCTCCTCCTCTATTAATGATAAAATTTCCTTGCTGTGTTCTTGGGGGTTTAGCATGTTGCTTCTTTGAGAGCTTTGTTCTTTTAGGCCCGAACCCTTCACCTTCAGGTCACCATGGCTCGTGTCAGTGCTAAACTTTATTTTGGTGTTACGGCACTCAGTGTAGGCAGTGACAAGCATTAATAGCTGTGTTCCACAGAGGGAGGAGTAAGTAGTGTTTGGTGTGGGAGCCCAGGGCTTCGGAGTGATGATGTGGTTTAACCCCAGCTGGCAACGAAGCATCGCCCAGCCGCTCGCTCACTCCCCCTCCTCAGGGGGATGCGGGAGAGAATCGGGGAAAAAGGGAAAACCTGTGGGCTGAGATAAAGACAGTTTAATAAAACAGCAGAGGAAAATAATAATGGTAAGAGAATATACGGAATACACAAAACAAGCGGTGCACAATGCTATTGCTCACCGCCCGCTGACCGATGTGCATCCCGTCCCCGAGCAGCGATTGCCCCCCCCAGCCAACTCCCCCCAGCTGATATGCTGAGCGTGACGACGGCCCTGGGGCCAGTGGGGGTCGGCTGTCCTGGCCATGCCCCCTCCCAGCTGTGCCCCTGGCAGAGCAGGGGGAGCTGAGAAGCCCTTGCCTGGTGTAAGCCCTGCTCAGCACCCACGGAGCCATCGGGGTCACCAACGTTCTGCCAACTGCCAGGAGGAAAATGAGCTCTGTGCCAGCCGACAGCAGGGCAAATGGTAACGGTTGAGGGAAGTGCTGGGTGCTGGCTCTCCAAGAGGAGTCTGGGGGCTGCTGGTGAGGTTTCTGAACTGCTCCCGGAACGAAGCGGTGTAGGAGGAGGCAGAGCTCCCCTGCTCCAGGTGCTTTTAGTCTGCTTGAGAGGTGGATGGATGAGAACCTCATGGCATTTTGTGGTTGATGCAGGCTGGAGTTTGAAGCTAGGAACCAGAAGAAGGAAGCAAAAGAGCTGGCTGTGTTGGAGGCCATGAAGAGACTGGAAGAGGAGCAGCACTAGGCCAGCAGAGCGCCGATACATGGGCCGCAGAGCGCCGTGGCCTCGCCCTCTCGAGGAGCAGACGGCCCTTTGAGAGGGGACCCCTGGACGGGGACACCGCTGCCGGCATGCAGGATGTGCTGTCCTCCCTCTTCTGTTCTAGCTCCTCCTGCGCTAATTATGCAGACATAATGAGTTGGGATCCTGCTGCCTAGTTTTTCCTCCGTTAATCAGCCCCCATCCCTTTTCCCAGGAGGAGATTTGACAAAAGAAAAAAAAAAACCACCAAACCACAAACTGTTTTAATTATAACTAATGTTTTAACATGTTCATGTGCTTTTACCTTCTGCCATTTCTGGCTTTTAGTAGGAGGGAAACGGAGCGGCTGTCCAGGCCCCCTCTGTCCTGACCGGAGTCTGCGTTCCAGAGCGGCCTTTCGGGCGGTGGCGGGGGCGGCTGCACAGGCTGGCGAGAACGAACAAGAATGAGAACGGCTTCCCCGGGAAAGGCTGCGGCGCCCGCAGCTCCTCCCGCGAGCTTTGGGTTAGGGATGCCAGGCCATCGTGTGCTGGCTGCTGGAGGTGCTGACGGGGCCCTGTGCTCTGGGGATCGCCCTGCACCCTCCTCTCAGCTGCTGCCCCTGCACGAATGCCAGAGCCAAAGCTGCTTCTGGTTCAGCTGGATGAAGCCTCTCTCCGCTGTGGCTGGTGCCAGCAAATCGTTTGCTGCCCCAGTAACGGGCAGCAGCGCGGCAGCCGCTGAGAGGGGCGGGCGGCTGTGGCACGGGGACCCGCGGTTCTGCGGTTTCCCTGGCGGGTTGAGGGTTTTCTCCAGATGTGGGAACCCTGGGGGCTTTTGCCAAAGGCTCTCGCTGTCGCGAGGCAGCAGGACCCGGTGCTGCTCAGAGCCCTGCGTGCTGCTGCCGCCGGAGTCCACCTTGTGCCTGATGGGTTACCTGGGGGAGGGACCTTGTCGCTGAAATGTCGTGGCTGTTTTCTGACGTGTGGCACGCGTGTCCCCGCGGGGAGGTGCAGGTGGGTGCTGGGCTGAGCCCCTTTCTGCCTCTTACATTCCACGGTGCTGCGATGGGTGTCCTGGGCTGCTCCCTGCACTGTGCTGGACGGTCCTTCCGCACCAGTTCTGTTGTCCTCTCTGTTGTAAACCTCCGTTGCTGATCATTAAAAAAATGTTGAAGAGTTGTATGTTGGTCTCTTCAAGGCTCGAGCCTGGGTAGCAGAAGGGGCCAGGCCCCTGGCTGGAGACTCTTCTACAGCGGCTTTTCCCGGCAGCTCCGATGGGAGCCGGGGCGAGGCCACTGTGTCCCGAGAATGCGCTCGGTGCCCTTGGGCAGCCCAGCCTGAGCCATGGGGCACACTGGGCTTGTGGTGGTGCAGGGGTTAGGGATCGCTGGCTCGAAGCTGCTTGTTCTCACTGTGGGAGAGGTTTTTTGCTAAATTTGCTAGAAAATTGAATGAGAATGTGTGAGGGGGGGTGTCTTTGCTTTCCTTCTGTTCTGGGGTTTTATGCTTTCTGGACTCTCAAATTGCAGCAGCATTTGCACTGGAAAGGTGAGTGTCTCAGCAGTTTGGTGGGTATAGAGGGAGGAGGTGACCTGAATTTTTCTGCTGCTCACTTGGTCTGCGAGCAGCCGCCATGGGTCTGTCCTGCTGCCCGGAGGGGCTGCGGTGGGGACAGATCAGCCGTGGAGCTTGGGGTCTCACGGCTGTGTAGTTGCTAATCCCAGAGCCTGTGCTCGCATATTGGCTTTTCAGTAATGAGTTGAATAGAATATTCATAGGATACGCTGACGTGTCGTCTGTGACAAGAGCCAAGATGCCCCCTGGGTGGGAATGCTCCCTGCCGAGCACC
>BOSO01009885.1:15238-60835 GCA_018403395.1 Gorsachius goisagi
GCAGTGACGGGCTCCCGGAGGGCAGTGACGGGCTCCCGGCGCTCCCCCGGGTGCCAGCGCTCCGCAGAAGGGCTCTTCTCCAGCAGCAGGGCCGTGCTCTGCAAGGAACGGTTCTGCAGCTGGAGGAGAGGAAAGGGCAGCCCTGGAGGGGTGTGGGAGAGACCCCAAACTGCTGCCGCCCTTTCTGGCAAGGACGATGATGCTGCTGCTCTAGGAAGGTAAAGCCCGTCTTGCCACGGTGGCTGTGGTGAAAAGCCTGTTGCTGTGACCCCTGCCCGGCCGGTGACGCTCCCCGGGGTCTGGGGAATGGCTGCTCCCCACCAGCGGGCCCAGGCAAGCCCTTGCTCGTCTGCTCCTGCGCCGAGGCTGCGCTGCTGCAGCTCTCCAGCCGGAGCCAGGGCTTCTCCCTTCCTGGGCGGAGGTAACGGTGGCTGCAGCTGGGCAGGTCAGGGATTTGTCCCCAAGGGGACCGGCCCTTCTGCAGACCTGGCTCCCTGTTCAGCTACGCCCCAATGGAAAACAGGGGCGAGCTCCTCGCTGGCCAGCCAGGGGTCTGAGCTGCCCCTCGGGTCTGTGGGATCGGGCTGAGCCCTGTCCTTGTCCCAGCCGCAGTCGGAGTGGGGCAGCAGGTTGAGGAGCGGGGCGAGTCCCAGCCCCAGCCTGGAGGAGAGGGGCTCAGGCCAGTGCTTTGCTCGCCGTGGGGCGCAGGCAGCGCAGCCGCTGGGCACTGGGGTGCGTGTGGGACCCCCTCGTGCTGGGGCAGAGCTGGTGCTCCGCTCTGGCCTGCGTTGCAGCCCTGTGCGCCCTCCTGCCGAAACCCCGCCGCTTCGGGGCACGTCGGCTCCACCGCCTGGAGCTGGCAAAGCCGCTCCTTGTCCCGAAGCAGCCGTGACTCCGAGCTGTCGGACCCTTCCCAGGATCTGCCGGATGCTGAGCGCACCAGGAACGCCTCTGCAGCGTACGACCCCCTCCCGGAGACCGCAGAAGGGTTTGTCATTAAAAACAAACAACTCTGCCACGGTGACACATCTACCCCAGGCCCTGCATCTGCATGCGGATGAGCCGCTGCCGCGCCCCAGGCAGGTCCTGCTGTTATTAAAAACTGACACAAGTATTTTATTTCTGCTCTCGCTGAGCACGGGTGCTTGCGCCTGTTTGCGTGGAAACGTCAGCTTCACTCACTCGGCTGGGGCGCGGTGGAGCTGCTGCTCCTCGGGGGCGCTGAGTTTACTCTGAAAACCTTTGCGTCTGATGTTCCTTGCTCCAAGTGCCTCTGGGCCCTTCTTCTGAGCCGTTGTTTACTGACAACCTGAGTCCTGGGGGCAAAAAGGAGTATGGAGTTAAAGTTTGCAGGGGGGAGGCGTGAATTTCAAGTCTGTGACTTTGTTTTCTATGATTTGGTTGGTTTGTTTGTTTGTTTGTTTCCCCCTCCCCCAAGCACAGAAGATCAAGACTCTGGTTCCTGCACCCACCCTGAGGAGCCCCCCCACCCTGCGATGCAGATTACAGTGAGTGCCTGACATTTCTCTAATGGGAACTGATTTGCTGAACACTTGTAGCCGGTGCCTTAATTAACTCTTGTAATAGCAGCCTTGACCCCGCCGAGGGGAGCCAGCAGCTTTGGCCCGGATGCCGCCGCAGTGCAGGGCCCCCAGAGGCGGGTTGGGGTTGGGGTTTGGCCCCTAGGGCCCCGTTAGCCAGCCACAGAAAGGGGCGATGGGGTGAGCCCGATGCCCAGCGGGTCACCATCAGCCACTGCCACCCTGGCCAGAGCCGGAGCTGGCTCCTTGCCACACATCGGTCCCAGCGCACCGGCTCGTTCATCCCGCTGTGTGGGGGGGGCCAGGGCTTTGCAGCCGCTCGCCACGCGTGGTGGCCCTGGGCAGGAGCCCAGCGCTGGAACCGTGGCCAGTGCCGAGCCGGCGTGTCAACGCTGCGGGCGTGAGGAGAGCTGCGCCCGGGACACCCGCACGCTGCCACCGCTGCTGTCCCCAGCTGCCGGGGCACTTGTGGTGCCCATGGGACTGCAGAGGCGGGGCTGAGCTCAGTGGTGGGCACTGGAACCCCACGACAGCTCCGGTGGGTGCTTACGCTGATCTGTGCTGCGGTGGGGACACCGGGCCATGTCCTCTGCTGTGGCTGGTGGCCCTGGTGCCCACCAGGTTTCCTGGGAAGACCAGTGGCTTCCGCCTGGGCCGTGCTGTGCCCTGGGGCAGGCGAGGGCCTTGCCAAAACCCACGCACTGCGGCGCTGCAGGATGGTGCGAGGCTGGGCCGCAGCCAGGGGCACTCGGAGGGGGGGAATGGGGGGGCTACTTTCATAAAGAGCATGGTGTCCGCCAGGGGCAAGCAGCTCTTGCTGGGTGAGGCAGAGCCCTGGTGACTCCCACAGGGACAGGGACTGTGACCAGGATGGATCCTGCGCTCCCAGCCTCGACCCTGGGGAGGAGGTGGCCCCCCCAGTTGGCTGGCAGGAGGGGGGGGTGTCCTGGCCAGGGAGCAGCTGGTGTTGGGGGGCTGTTGCCACCCCACTCTTGTCACCGAGCCCATGTCCAGCTGCCACAGCACAGCTCGGTGCCCCGGTGCCAGGCAGGGGCTGTGCCTGGGTCTCCTGCAGCAGCAGGGGAGAGCAGGACACTTCCCTGCAGGGGCAACACGGGGACAGGAGCGCCCTGCCTGCAGTCATTCACTGCCCAGCAAAGCCCCGTCGGTTCCTGCTGCTCCCTGCAGCTCAGCCCAGCACCGTGCTGCCAGCACGGGCTCCCCAGGCTGTGCCCTGCAGCCAGCGGGTGTCAGGCTGGCCCTTGGGGCTGCCAGCGGGGCAGCAATCAGCCACTGATGATCAGCAAGTGGTTTGTTTTTTTTTTTCTGCCGGGTGTTTGAGCAGCAACAGCACCCAGGGAAGGAATGGCCGCTCACAGGGGCCCAGGGGCAGTGGGGCTGCGAGGCCAGAGCCCCGCTGGTGCTGTTGTGGGTCCCTGGGGCTTGGTGGAACACAGAGGCCAAGTCAGAGTGGGCAGCAGGAGGCAGTTGCCGACCAGGCCCCCCCCGCTGCAATGCCCGCAATGAGGTAGGGGATGGGGCTGCCCATCTCCCTGGGGACCCAGAAGCCCCTGCACAGTCGCAGGCTGGGGACTATGACCAGCTCCAGCCCCAGTCCTGCTGCCCCCCACCACACTCCCAGCCAGGCTGTCGCTGCCCTCTACCCGGAGCATCCCTGGAGCACTGAGTGTGATGTCCTGCCCAGGGCACAGCCCATCCCCAGCTTTGTTTGGCCTGACCCGGGGCAGCCCCTGGCCCAGACGAGGCCCTGCAGGGCTCAGGGAGCTCAGGAGGCTCAAGAGCAGGGGAGCTCAGCAGCCTCGTGGGCGAGATGATGCTTCTGCACCGCTCTCCCTGGCAGAGCAGCCCTGAGCTCCCCAGACCTGGGTGGGCTCCCCCCACCCCGCAGCGCCTCCCTCCCCTGCAAGGACAGACACAATGGAGCCAGCCCAAGCACATTTATTGTCACCAGAGAGCCACCAGTGCCGGCTCAGGCATCTGCACACTCCACAGGGTCCAAGGACACGGTCACATCCGCCTTGCACTGGAGAGCGCCGGGGGCTCCAGGCAGCACCCGGCAGCTCCGCGGCTCGGGGGCCACATCCGTCACGCACAGCACCTGCAGGGGAGACCATCAACAGGGACCGGGGTCCCCAGGCAATGCGGCACGGGCCGGGGGATGCCTTGGCCATGCCCAGCGCCCGGCAGGCAGAGGACCCCGCTCCTGCTGCTCGCTGTGGCACGGGGCACCGCGGGGCCGGGGGCCAGTCCCAGCACAAACCATGCCCAGAGCCCCGTGGGGAGCAGCCCCAGCGCCCACCGTGCCCCAGGCCCCCGGTACTCACCGCGGTGCGGAGCTGCGCGGGCGGGCGGGCCGAGCTGGGCAGCAGCACGCCGGGGTCGGTGCCGTCGCGGCGGGCGGCGGAGGCCGGAGAGCAGCCCCGAGGCTCTGCCCACCGAGTAGTGGTGGGGCCCGGCCGCCTGCCGGTACCAGGGCTCGGCGGGGCGGCAGAGGCAGAGCAGCGCCAGCCCCATCCCCAGCCAGCGGGCAGCGCGCATGGTGCCGGCGGGACCGCAGCGCTCCGGGGCCGCCCCCGCCGCCGCCTTTATAACCGGGCGGGGGGCCCGCCCCCGTCCCGCCCTCCCGGGGCGGCGGAGCCCGCGGGGAAGAAGCTGCTCGCCGGCGGCCCCCGGCCCCCCCCCGCGCCCGGCGGAGCCGCTTTCCGCCCGCGCGGCGCCGCCCTCCCCCTGCCCCCCAGCACCGATCCCGAGCGCAGAAGGACACCGGGCACCGGAGAGGCGAGCGGCGCGGCCGCACGTTTATTGAGAGCGGCCCGGCCGGGAGCGCGGAGCGGAGCGCGGCCCGGGGCGGGGCCGCCGGCGGCGGGAAGCGACCCCGCGGCCCCCTCGCCGCCGGGCGGTGCCAGGGCGCGGCGGGCCGGGCGTCACTCCTTGAACTTCCACTCCTGGCGGCACATGGGGCAGTGCTGCTGGACCTGCTGCGAGTTCAGCCACTTGAGGATGCAGTGCATGTGGAAGCAGTGCGAGCACTGCCCCCACACCAGCGGGCAGTCGTCGCCGGGCACCTTGCCTGCGGCACGGACGGCGCGTCAGGCCCGGCCCGGCCCGGGGCGCCGCTGGGGGGGGAGGGGAGGGCGCCGCGGGGGTAGGGGCGCCGCAGCGCCGGGGCCGCCCCGCCCGCACTCACAGTCGGGGCAGCAGCCGTTGAAGGCCATCCGGCAGATCCCGCAGTTCTCGTCGTTGGCCACCCACAGCCAGGAGGCGACGCCGTGCCAGCTCCGCACGCGCACCCGCATCGCCCGCCCCGCCGGAAGTCCCGCCCCTCCCCGCCGGAAGTCCCGCCCCGCCCCACAAGGCCCCGCGCACAAGCGCGCGCGGCTGCCGCGCCTTCGCCGCGGGCCCCGCCCTTTCCGCTTCCGGCGGCGGCGGCGCAGCGCGGCCGGAAGTGCAGGCCCCGGAGCGGAGCCGCCATCATGGCCGACAAGATGGACATGTCCCTGGACGATATCATTAAGCTCAACCGGAGCCAGCGGGGGGCCGGCCGAGGCGGCGGCCGGGGCGGCCGGGGCCGGGGCGGCGCCACCCGCGGGGTCGGGCCCGGCCGGGGCGGCGTGGGAGCCGGGCGAGCGGGAGGCGGCGGCCCCGTGCGGAACAGGCCGGTGATGGCCCGGGGCGGCGGCAGGAACCGGCCCGCGCCCTACAGCCGGGTACGGAGTGCGGCGGGGGGCGGGCAGGGAGCGGGGCCGCCCGCGGAGCTTCGGCGGCGCCGCGGGGGCCCGGGGCCGGGTCGGGCCTTCGTGCGCGGCGGGGCGGGTGCCGGGATGGGGCGGCGGGCCCGCGCAGGGGGCGGCGGGGCTTTGGGCGGGCCCGCCGTGCGGCCCTTTGTCCGCTCCCGGCGGGGCCGGCAGCGTGGCTGGCGGCGGCCTGTGGCCTGCGGTGCCCCGGGCCGGTCAGCGAGGTCCCGGTCTCGTTGCAGCCGAAGCAGCTCCCCGAGAAGTGGCAGCACGACCTGTTCGACAGCGGCTTCGGGGCGGGGGCCGGCGTGGAGACCGGCGGGAAGCTGCTCGTCTCGAACCTGGACTTCGGCGTCTCGGATGCGGACATCCAGGTAGGGGGCTCGGGAGCGGCCCCACGGGGTGCGCGGGGGGCATTTGCTGGGGGTTTAATTCATAGCATTGGGGTTGGGTGTGTTGGGCGCCCGCGGGAGCTCCGCAGGCCCCGCTCCCCTCTGCGACCGGGACGGAAGGTCCCCCAGCGAATTAGCTGTGCGCTGGTGATGGGATTTGTGCCGTGAGGGTCTGTCCCACAGCGGTTCTGTTGATCTCGAGGGGCTGCAATTCAGAAAAGCCACCGTCTTCTGCAGAGCGGCAGCTATCCGCGGTGTAAGTGACTGTGCCGCAGCGCACGTGTGGGAAAATGCCAATGTTTGGCTGGATCCAGCCTTGACTGCAGAATTTAGCGTAAACTGCATAAACGCCTAAGGTCTGCGTAACCGTGGAAATCCTGTAACCGTACTGTGCGTGCGTCTGCGCACTCTGTTTTTATGGGACCTGTTTGCGCAGCTGTGTTAAAGTCGCGTTCTGTTGAGCGTTGCGGTGTTCCTACGGGCGCATCCATCGGTGTAACTGGGAGGACCCACTTGCGAGGGCGAGCATGCTCCTTGGCGCCGCAGCATCTGCGGTACCTGGTGTGTTAAGTCTTCCAGCCGAGTCACCCATTGTGGTTGTATCCCTTGTTTTGGCCGTGCCTTGGGCAAGAACCTGCCGGATTCTTTCTGTTGGGTGTATGGTGTGATCTGTCTCTATGGCTGCGCAGGTCGGGAGGGGCTGAGGCATGGTGCTCCCACCTGTCTCTGAGGGCACGGTCACGCGTGGGCAGGAAGTTGTGCAGAAATAAATGTTTGCAAATAACGGGTGCGTCCCCATTGGGGGCTCTGCTGGCCTGGTCACGCTGCAAAGCGCTTCCTTTTAAACTGGCTTCTGGTCCTCACCAGGAATAAACCAAACAACCACTTCTGTGCTTTTTCATCCGTTAACTCATTCCATTTCCCCGCGTGCTGATCTGGCCGTGTCTGGGGAGTTGGAGGTGAGCTTTTCCAGGTCACCTAGTTACTGGCTAATGCGCTTAAAGCCACCTCTTTTCCTCATGTAACTTCAGATTTGGTTTAAATAAGTTTCTTGTTTGTTATAGTCAGGCTGTGATGTGTAAAACGTGGCTCTGCGACATCACCTCAGTTTAACCAGCTTCTGTGTTTTGTGTGGCGGCTGAAATTCACCTTTTCTGCCGCTGGCTTGGGCTGAGGCGTGGATGAACTTCCACCTATGGCTTATTTAGCAGCAAAGCTGACTTAATGGTTTGCACCTATTTGTAACTCTCCATCCCATAATTTAGTGCTGCTTCAGATGTGGTGCTTGCTTTCTTTGTTTCTATGCTAATTGCATCATTAACGTGGTACGGCGCAGCGCAGGAGCAAGCGGCAGGAAGGAGCCTCGAACGTGTGTCGCTCCCTGAGCGTTCGCTGCTGCTCAGGAGGAACCCGCGCTCCCTGCAGTGCAAGGAGAAGCTGGCTCTGGAGGGGTGGCCGAGGGCAGAAGCTGGCTCTGGAGGGGTGGCCGAGGGCTACCTCGCCTGTGTCGCGCTCTTCCAGAAAACTTCTGTCGAGTGCCATGTAACGTTCACCGCTGGTGAATGGGTACAAGGGAGGAGCTGGGCTGCGGCCCTGCCTGAAGCACGTACAGGGCTCTGCCGGGCGCCTGGGCGGTGACTCGTGGAGGCAGCTGCGTGGCCGTCCGGCTTTGCGGCCGGTGCTGTGGGAGGGGGCCTGTCCCCCTGGGCGCCTGGCAGCTCTGGTGTAGCCGTGGAGCTTTTGAGGCACGGGGTATGGCAGAAACTCGCGACAGTGAGGTGTCCTTGTTGACTTCCTAAATGTGGCACCTGAGAAACAAAATTGGTGGCTCCGTTGCTGCCTCTTCGTTTCCATCCTTTGTGACAGCGAGTGACGGACTTCAGCAGAGGACTTCCCTCATCTGTTTTGGGGCTTTAGTTCCTAATGGGCTGTGCTTTAAATTGCACCCGATCTAGTAAGGATTTAAGGGGGGGCGGGGGGAAAGCTCAGCACAATGACAGTGCGATCATCTCGTGAATCCCTGTGTTCATACAGGATCATCCTTCCTCTATGAAATGGATTAGGGTCTGGATTATTTTTAAATAGTTACCCCATTGACTCAGCCTCAACAAAAAGACCGCAGTGTCCCCGGAGCCTGCTTCACTGGCTGCTAACGTGCGCCCTGTGAATATGAAGTCCTGCCTGTTTTTACCACCTGTGGCGACTTTCTGAACTCCTCCTGATGGGCTTGTGCTCCCCTCTCTCGGTGCTTTTTCCAAGTTGCCAATGATGTTTTGAAAAGTGCCTGCGATTGTGGGGGGTGGTTGTGTCTGGGGAACTGCCAGCGCCGTCCCTTGGCTGTGCAGTGTTTGCAGCACTGACGGACACGTGCGCTCTTCTCCCTCTCTTTCTCAGGAACTCTTTGCAGAGTTTGGGACCTTGAAGAAGGCAGCTGTGCACTATGACAGATCTGGCCGCAGTCTAGGGACAGCGGACGTGCATTTCGAAAGGAAGGCAGATGCTCTGAAAGCGATGAAGCAGTACAACGGAGTCCCCTTGGACGGTGAGTCTGCCTGGCCGTGTCCGTAGCGTATTTCACTGGCTGGCCAAAGCAGCCCGTGTGCCCGTGTCCCGCACACAGACTCACGGGCTGCTCTTCCTCCAGGGCGCCCCATGAACATTCAGCTGGTCACGTCACAGATCGACACACAGAGGAGACCAGCACAGAGGTGAGATCCGTGCGGCCGCGGGAGTCGCTCTGCCTGGTCAGCGTGGGGCGGGAACGTGCCTGGCGCCTCTCTGTGTAGGAAGCGTGGATCCGTCTCCCATTTGGCAAACTTCTGTGTGCCTGCTTGGGTTAACGGGATACGCTAAAATGGCTGCTTTTTAAAAATCACAGCGTAAACAGAGGTGGCATGACCAGAAACCGCGGTGGCTCAGGAGGATTTGGTGGTGGAGGAGGCAACAGGCGAGGTACTCGTGGTGGGAACAGAGGGAGAGGCAGAGGAGCTGGAAGAACTTCCAAACAGCAGCTCTCCGCAGAAGAACTAGATGCACAGCTGGATGCTTACAATGCCAGGGTAAGTGCTGCCCGCAGGCTCCCCGCAGCATCTCGTTCTGGGAGCTGGCAGGAAAGAGAAAGCGTTTCCCTGGTTGTTGGGCTAGAGCAGTCTCCCTCTAAAGCCAAGCAGTGCCAGGTCCGGCAGTTGGCTTCACTTCCCAGAACACTTCGTCAGCTACGGTTACTGGGAGCCAAGAAGCAGCCCCTGTTCCAGCTCACCAGGGCTGGTGTGGGGCCAGCTTTTCCCTGGCTGGAACGGCTGTGGTGAGCAGTAGCGGCATAACAAAACCCACGGAGATAATGGGCTGCAGAGATGGAAAAACAGAAAGACAAAAACTCCGTGAAATGACAGCATGGGGTGCTGATGGAGGAAAGGTGGGAACGGGGGTGCTGGCGTCATTTGCTGCCTTCGGAACTGGCTCAGGCGTCTCTGCCGCAGCCAGATTACAATCTTGGTAGAGAAGCGACCGTGTGTGCGCAATGACAGCGGAGTTGGTGGTGTAGGAACGGGACAGAAACGGGTGAGCGTAGGGAAGAAGTGGGATGAGCACTTCCAGAAAGAAGCAGCACGGGCGTGTCTGGTGGTTCGGAGCAGCCGCCTCCGGCCTTGGGGATGCGTAAACAGTGCACTGTGGCGGCTCGGCCGTGCTCCCGGGCCAGCGCCTGGACGCGTCCCCGTGCAGCAGCGCCGGGGGAGCGCAGGGGTTTGGCGGGGCTCCGGGGGCGTGCGGTGACGGCTCCTCTCCTCTCTTCCAGATGGACACCAGCTAAAGCAGCGGGCGGCGGGCGCAGGGAAGGACTCCGCTCTGGCTCCACGCTCCCCGGCGGCGCTGCGGCTGCGGCTACTAATACCGAGGATGGGATTTGTTTTACTTTTGCGTTCTGGGATAGGTTTTAAACTCCTGTAAAGGTTTTTTTTAATTCCGAAGCAGACCTGTTTTGTACCGAGTTATTTTTGGGATAAATTTTACTGGTTGCCTGTTGGGCCGAGGTGGCTTTTTCACCTTTGCCGTAATAAAATAGAACCGTGTCTAGAGCTGTGGACGCCTGCTCCGCCGTGCTCGCCCCGCCCCGCGCGCGCGCGCGCCTTCCCGCGCCCCGCCCCGCGGCGCTCTGCCCCTCCGCCCCAACTCTATCGTCCGTCCCGCCATCGCGCGCCTGTCCCCCGGGCCAATCAGCGCGCCGGGCCGCGGCCGGAAGTGAGGCGCGGGACGCAGCCTGGTATAACGGGAAGTGACGGGCGTGTCCCGGAAGTGCGGGGGCGCGCGGGTGGCTGGGCGGATCCCGGCGGCGTTGTCACCGCAGCGCGGAGAGCGAGCAGGGCCGGTAGGGCGGGGCCGGGCCGCGGGGGAGCGGCGGGGACCGGGCCGCGGCGGCGGGCGCCTCCCTGGGGGCTCGGGAGGGTGGTGAGGGCGCGGGGCCGCGCCGCCGCCCCGCCGGGGCCTGGCCGGGCCGGCCGCACCGCGCCCTGCTGGCTCCGGGCCGCGGGAGGGGCCGGGGCGCGGCCGAGGTGCGGGAGCGGGGCCCCGAGCGCCCTTGCACGACCTTCGGAGGGCTGGGGCAAGGCGCTGCCCCCGGTGGGGGCCGCTCCGGAGCGGAGCTCTCGGGGCACGGGCCCGCAGCTGGGGCGAGATGCGGGCGGTTCGGGGCGGCTCGTGCTCCCCGGAGGAGCGGGCGCGGCTCCCAGCCCTCCCCGCGGGTTCCTCTCCTTGCCTGGGCCGCGGGGGGCGGTGAGGAGGAGCGCGGGCCCTTTTTGCTTTCCAGGGCGTTAGGAGGTGCAAGCGCTCTCGTTTGTCTCCAACAGATTTTCCGTAAATAGTTTCTGGTTACGAAATGAGGCGCTTGGAAGCAACTTCCTCAGGGTCGGTTTCCTTCCGTGTTAGAGTAATTAAAGAGCCCGGTTTATCCCCCTTAACGCTGTAGGCAGGGCGCATTTTAAAGCAGCAGGGGCCACGTGCATGAAGGCGGCAGTTCGGCTCCTGCAGGAGGTATCGGTTCTCCTCTTTCCTTTACAGCCCTGCCGGAAGGATCGCGACGTCTTCCCTGGCTCCGTAGGCCCTTTGCAACAAGTCTGGAAGTTGTAACTTCCTTTTTCTTAAGACAAGAACTCCCAGTTATGCTAAGCGGCTAAATTGTCGCCCTGAGGGTTTTGGGTCTAGTCCAGAGTACTTTGTTGCTCTGGTTGTCCAAGCGTTCTTCCAATGTGGGTATTCGTGTCCCATAACGGCCAAGCAGGGGCAGTTTCATTGTAGTGTTCCACTGTGGGGATGAGCAGTGATTTGTATGGATGGGTCATGCTCTCGGTGGTGCCCGTGGCTGCAGCGCCGGGGTCGCCACATGGGCGGCAGTTGCAGCCAGACTGCACGTATAGGACTGCGAGGGTGTTTTAAAGTTCTGAAGCTGTGAGGGTGTGGAACTGTCTGCTCGTGCCTTTGGTTTTGCTCTTGATGGTTAACACCTTGCAGCTGAATGGCACTCCAGGGTTACGTCACGAACAAAAAAAAACAAACCAAAAAACCCCCCTACATCTCCAGACTGCTGAGTCCCTGAAAGGCAGCAGACCATTTCCAGAAGCCTTCATCCCCAGGGCTGTGAGCCAGTGGTGGGGGTCGGGACCAGGTGAGATGAGAGTTCTCTGGGATGCTCTTACAAAGTGACTGGTGTGGCGGCATTGCCTGGACGTCCCCTCGCCTCCAGATTCCTGGGCGGTGACAGAGGGCAGCATTTGGCCTTGGGGAGTGTCAGTGAGTCACCAGCTCTTCCTTTGCCGCCGGACATGCCCCTGTCCCCTGCCGCTGCCCTGGGAACCCTCCGAGCCTGGTTTATTCCTGATCTGCCCTCCCAGGCTGTCGTTGCACGTCTGGAGCAGCAGCACAGCTTGAGCCGGTTTAAGCAGTTCTGGCTCCCGTCCTTACAGCGTAGCAGAGTTTGTAGCTGCATAGTGAACCAGATCAGCGAACTGATCTGGCTGGAGCACAGCCCTGCAGAAATGGTTATTAACTGGATCAAATTCCAACCGAGTTTGCCGTGTGGCTGCACAAGCTTCCCCCTTGTGCTACGGGGGAAGAAGGAAGGGTGGGGACTGCTCGAATTGGCACTGCTGCGTGTCCACGGCTGCGCTGTGGCCTAATGGACATCCAAAGCCAATTAGCTCATCTGAAGAGACTCTCACTAACTCTGGTTTCGCTAGTGCCATGGGGTCTTGATCCTGGAGGATGAAGAAGTCACTGTTTGCTGCTGTCTGCCTGAAAACAAATGGGGTTATGTTCCTAGCAGTTTTCCTGTCTAGCAGAAGGTGGGGCTCTTGCATTCACTGCTGCCTGCTCCTCCGTCCTGCAGGGAAAAATGCTGAGAATCCAGGAGAAACTGCTGACTTGAAGCAGTGAAGGCAGCTGAGCGCAAATTCCCAGGTGGGAAACGATTCAGCCTCCTTCTGCAGCCTTCTGCGATCTGCAAGGATCTGAGAAGAGCCCAGGGCTGTTGCCCTAAACATCTCTTCGGGACCGAGGAGCCCACCTCCTGTAATTTGCTTTCAGGCTGAGCGTGGACTGTGAGTCCCTTTCCCTGCTGGCCGTGGCAGAGTTCACAGTGGTCCGTGCCATCTTGCAGGCTTCCCAGGAGCCACAGAGGCACGAACTCTAGCGTTCTGCACCTCGGCTGAGTCTTAAGAGCCAGAGAGCCACCGTGCAGAGGGTGCTAAGCAGGGCACCTGAGCATCTCCTGAGTGTCGAAAGGAGCTGCGAGGAATTTCCTTCCCAACGCCTCAGAGCAACACCTGAGGTTTGAGGTGTTGAGCTCCCGTAAGGCACCCGCACCCAGCTGCCCGTCAGCAGCGTAGTGGGAAGGCTTTTGTTAAGGAGCTGAGCCCTCTGAAGGACTGTGGTGTGGGTCCCCTCTCCTCTGCCTGTCGGTGCGTGCTTGCTGCGTGTCTCGGCAGGGTGCAGTGGGATACGCCAGTGTGGTTCTCTCCCGACAGTTCACATGCGGTGGAGTCCCTCGGCTTCGCTTGTCTGGCAGCGTGACGGCTGGTCTTTCACACGCCTGGAAAAGCTCTGGTTTGCTAATCCTGAGCTGTAACAAACACTTTGTCTGGGGAAGCCTGAAGGGCAAGGTTGCGGCCCTCATAAAAGTTCTGATGCGATTAGGAGTCTCTTTCATCTCCGGCTGCGTGTTTGGAGAAGTAGCCGAGGCACTGTGACCCGTGGCGGTGAGGTGCTGTGCTCTGTGCAGGGGTGGGGGGGCGGCTGCAGCCCGGCCCCCCAGCTGGGTCTCAGGGTGCCTCTTGGCCCTCGCATCCAGCCGGGGCGACGGAGTCCGCTCCTGGGGAGCGCTGCAGCCGGGGCTTTGGCACAGCCTGGTCAGAGATGTTGTTCTGACTGCTGCTCCTGGGGAGGGAGCCTGCTGGAAGAGGTGAAGTGGATTTCTCCAGGGCTTCCTCAGAGGGCTGAACCTCAGCCTGGCCTGAGCTGCTGGCTGGAGCAGGGCTTTGTGGTGGTCTGAAGAGCCATTTTCTGTCTCTGACGGGCTGCCGTCGTTTCAGAGGTCCTGTGAGGACTGGGGAAGTTCTTGATTAATCCGTGTGGTGGTGTGTGTGATTGTATCTTTACCTCTGGATCGCAGGATTAAGGCTAGAGGCATAGGAACGCGTGCTGGGAATTTGGGGTTGGGGTAGGGTTTTTTTTTTTTCCATGCCCTCTAAGGCATGGTTGTTGCTAAATATCCTGTTTGTGGGAGGGGTTACCCTAACGGAGCTGATGAAGATTGGGCGCTGGTGATGTGTGGGAGGAAACTGTTGCCCCGTCTGTAACACCTGGAGGTTGGTGATCAATGAGTGGTACCTCTGTACTTGCGTGAGACCAAACTAATGCGTTTCTTAACGGATCAGGGCAGCATACCTGGCCCTGAAAACTGGCTGCTATTTCAGCTGCTAGAATCAGAGCTGTTTAACACTAAGGCTGTTCCTGGGTGGAGTGCAGGGATCTTCCAGACCTGGCTCTGCTGTTGGGAGCTGCCCTGCGGCTGGCGCTGTTCACCTGGCAGCGTGGATCCTTTGCCACAGGCACGGTGCTGGCTTCGGCGGGCTCTGGCTGTTCAAGGAGATGGCTCCTGTGGTCTGGCGCTTGCAGGCGCTGATCGGGCCGTTTGTTAGATGTTTGGTCTCTGCTCGGTCGGCACGTTGGAAGGTGGTGCACACCTTCCGCTAATGCTGCAGAGAGGGAGCCGGTGCCGCTGGGGACAGGCATGTGGATACTGGTGGATCATCTGCCATGTGTGCGTCTGTTTATTACATTCATGCTTTCAAAAAGGGCTCAGTCGCAGAGAGATTTGGAGTCAACAGAAATCAGTGACTTGGGACTTCAGTTCTTTAAAGCTCTCACTGAAAGTCTGTTGCTTCCGTTTCCTGAAAGCTACAGGTGTCTTAGGAGGAGGCATTCTTCGGCGCATGGAGAGAGGACAACACATAGTGCTTGGGAGGTGAAATACAGCTCGGAGGCGAGGCGAAGGATTGCAATAAGGGGATCAAGCAGTAAGGCGGATGCTTGAGTGTTTGCTCAGCGCTTCTGGAAGTCTTCAAGGCTGGAGGCTTTTTTTGGACAGGAGCACAAAGGAAGTGACGGGGTTTGATACAGAGATACCAGGGTGAAATCTAATCGGTTGTTCATATAATACATGAGATTAAATGGCCTTTTGAATACAAATTTCCATGCTATTCGGATATTGGAGACTGCCGTGTGGAAGGGCCAGCTGTTTGTTGTAAAGTGTAGGGGTCGGTACCAGCAGTTGTTGGGAGTGGTAAGTGCGAAGGTGCAATGGGAAAAGCTCCCCTCCGCAAACACACTTGTGCCACGCAGGGCCAAAGTCCTTGTAATAACCCCGAAGTGTCGCATCGTCCCCCCACCCTTGTCTGGTGGTAAGTCTTAGTCAAGCTTTAGTACCCAGAAACACCAGTTGCGTCCATTGCGAGTAATCTACGCCCCAGAGAGCCCAGGAGCTGTGCCAGCCTCTCTGGGGAAGCACTGCCAGCCCAGGACAAGTCAGCAAGTCTGCTCTCAGGTTGGACAGCGGGCAAGGAGCGGGTCCCCAGCAGGGGCCTGGCCGCAGCTCCGCCTCGGCACCAGCTCCCTCAGCTGAGAATGCTGGCGGGTGGGCTGGCCACTGGTCCTCCTCCCCCTTTCCTTTTCTCTCTCCTTGTGTATTTGCCAATCGGTCTGCTCTGGTCTCTTCTGGCGGAGATGTGCAAAATTTCACCTTCTGTCTCTCATCTGTCTCCTTTGCCCTGTTCCCCAGGAAAACATTCATAATATTTATGGCTAAAAATGTTAGTGGAGCCCAGGTGGCACCTCTGCTGTTCTGCTATTGCAGCCATCGCCCAGCTCGAACTGGACGTGGAGTCAGGCTGGCTCCAGCGTCTGCAGAACTTGCCTTGCATCGCCAAAGCGTGCTCTGCAAACTGTGTGTGACCAGTGTCAGTGCAGAGGCCTCTCTTCCCCCCTCTGGGTGGCACGTTGGGTAGAAATGGAACCATTGGACTGTGTGCTATTGTGTCCATTAGCTCAAAGACAAAAAGAGCGGTGGTCAGCATGTTTAGGGTGAGCTGTATGAGAAGCTTTAGGTGCGTGCAGGTCACGGGTAAACCTGTATTTAAGGACATCGTGTCTGTTTGTTGTATTTGTAGCAAATGTCGTAGTTCTTGATTTATTTGGAAACTAGGTGCCAGAGCAGCAAACGCAGCTCCGCAGTCTGTTGTGAGCTGTGTGTGCTAGCGCAGAGCTCCAGGCGGGAATATTGAACAGGATGCGGGAATGCCTGGATCCGTCAGCAGGTCATTTGGGAAGGATTTTGGTGGTACAAAAAGCCTTTCTAAAGCTGTCACTGAAAGAGGTTTCAAGTCTTTATAGAGTCCAAGTTGATATTTGCTGTAGGATGACCCCTAGGACAATGTGCCCTCTGGAACATCGGGAATTACTGAGGATGTCATTGGCATTTACCGAGGTTTTTAACGGGACATTGGCGTCAGCTTTCACCAGCCCTCAGGGTGCAGCTGGGTGCTTCCTGGTTAGCGTCTCGGGCAGCCGAGCCAAACCCCACACGTGTTTAATCCGTTATCTGTTTCACTGGCCGTGTGTGACACAGATCTTTGAGAAGGACCGAGCGTGCGATCAGCTGAACCGGGTGTCTCATTCTGCTCCTCCGAGGCACCCAGTGCAGAGCAGATTGGCGTGATTGAGTTACACACTGAGAGCTCCGGATTGCAGCAGAGGCTCCTGGCGGGGCAGAGGCCATTTCTTCGCTGGAATCTTGTGTTGTAGAGAGCAGAACTGAACAGGGTTTGTTCTGGGTGCAAGTTTATTATGAGTGAAAGCCTCACCTGGTTGTTCTTGTGGAGGGAAGCGTTTTCTCTATGGCTTTGGGGTATTTACCTGTTCCAGCTCATGAGTAAAGCACCGAGGCTGAATTTTTCCTACCCTCTGGTGTGGGCCTCCATGGGCTGAATGCGAGACCTGGCCTACTGGAGGTGTCTGCTGGGGCTGCAGGGCACAGGTGCTTGGCAGGGCTGTGTCCCCTGAAGGGCCCCTGGGGACAGCCCCTGAAGAGCCCAAGTGAGAGAGGGAGCCTGCGGAGCCGTTCTGGGGAGGCCTGGTTGGTGCTGCCGGGCTGCGCGGCTGGGGAAGAGCCCGCGCTGCTGGAGCAGGTACGTGCAGTTACACTTCTCCTCCCTACTTCAGTGTAACTCGCGCGTGTGAGGATGGCAGAGCAGGAGCCGACGGCGGAGCAGCTGGCCCAGATTGCAGCTGAAAATGAGGAGGACGAACACTCCGTCAACTATAAGCCACCTGCCCAGAAGAGCATCCAGGAGATCCAGGAGCTCGACAAGGATGATGAGAGCCTGCGCAAGTACAAGGAGGCACTGCTCGGTGCCGTCACTGTGACTGCAGGTGAGCCCGAGGATGTGGCTGTGCCTCGCTCGAGCCAGAGCTCCATCAGTCACCCCTGCGCCTGTCCGGGAGCTGTTCTCCTCCCAGCTCTTCGCGCTTCGTCAGGAGCACACGTGTCTGCGCTCCCCTCTGCTGATCCCTGGCCCTCGGAATAAGGCACAGGGACTGAGGGGTGGCACTCTGCCTTTAGAGGGGGTAGGTCTTGGGGAGCCTGCGGGCTGGGCCCAACATGGCGGGGAGCCCTGGCCGTCACTGAGGGGGATCTTGTTCTCACTGGTTTTCTCGCTCTTTCAAGAAGTGCCCTGAAAAGAAACGGAGCTGTGTCGGTTGGTGTTAGGGACTCCTGTTTAACAAACAGCCTTTTTGCTTGTCTTTTAGATCCCAATGCTCCAAATGTTGTGGTGACCAAACTGACTTTGGTCTGCGCTACTGCTCCTGGCCCTCTGGAGCTGGACCTGACAGGTGAGCTGGGAAGGAATTCAGCCCTTCTCTCAAAGCTGGCTTGGTGCGGAGCCCGGCAGAAGGCCCCGCAGGAGCACTGCTGGCACGGTGGGCCAGCCCTCGGTGTCAGAAATGCCCCCGTGCTGGATGCAGAGCAAGGTGCCGTACTCTGAGCCCGGCGGCCCTGTCCGCCATCGCAGCAGAAGGCCTTTCTGCTTCCGCTCCCTTGCCAGCCCTTGTTCTGTAGAGGTGTGAGCCACCGGGTGGGGGAGCCAGCTGTCCTGCAGCCTGTGCAGCGACACTAATGGCAGCTTTGAGGTGGTGACAGCCTCGGAGCAAATGTCTGCAAAGGAACATTCTTGAATTAACTGCATTGCTGCGCTGCAGCGTCCTTTCACAGGGCGTCGCTTGCCCACCTAGGGCAGCGTAGCGAGGGAGGGTCCTGCCACACAGAAATGCCCTGTGTGCTGTCCAGGCAGTAAGGGTCATCCCCTGCTGCTGCCAACGCTGTCCTGATCACCTCTTGCAACGTAAATTCGCCCCGGAGCACAATACAAAAGGACTCAGCAACGCTCTCCCTTCTTTGTAGGTGACCTGGAGAGCTACAAGAAGCAAGCGTTTGTGCTGAAGGAGGGTGTGGAATACCGGATAAAAATCTCCTTTAGGGTAAGAATTCAGATCTGAAAAGTAAAGAATGAGCGTAACACAGGACTGCTGCAGTCCCAGCATGGGAAGCGCCTGCGCCCCAAAAAGTGGCGTGATGGAGGAAGCTGCCTCCTGCTGTGGGTGGGGTGGGCAGTGTGGCTTGGAGGCGTCTTCTCCAGTCCTTGCTCGTCTCTCTGCAGGTTAACAGGGAGATTGTGTCAGGGTTGAAGTATATTCAGCACACGTTCCGGAAAGGCGTGAAAAGTAAGTGCTTCTCTGCAACTCGGGTGCTGCTTTGCGTGAGGGCTTCCTGCTCTTTGCGCTGCGGTGATGGGGGCTCACCGGCTGGTGCCCCCACAGCTCGTCATGGGAGGGGACAGTCTGCAGTCACGTCCGTGCTGCTGAGCCCGTGGCGACGTGTGAAGGCTTCTGGGTCTGCTGCAGGGTGGCAGCCTGCGGTCCTGGCTGCACCTGCGCCTCTGGAGCTGGGGTGTCATCCCCACCGGAGTGCGGCGGTGAACAGATCGCTGCTGACAGCGGTGCTAGCGAGGGGGGATCGCTCCCTGCGGGAGGAGCCGTTGCTGGAGTGAACGGAGCTGTTAATGGGGGAGACAGTCTTGTTCTCGCAGCTCCTCTGTGGGTTGTTGTAGCAGTAACAGACCTTTCACTTGCTCCAGCCTTGCCCCAAGTGCAGGGGAGGCTCTTAGATGGCCTCCATACACCTCTTTTTCTCCTTCTAGTTGACAAGACCGAATACATGGTTGGGAGCTACGGCCCCCGAGCAGAGGAGTATGAGTTTCTGACCCCCATGGAAGAAGCTCCTAAGGGCATGCTGGCCCGGGGCAGCTACAACATCAAATCCAAGTTCACAGATGATGATAAGACTGACCACCTGTCCTGGGAGTGGAACCTGACCATCAAGAAGGATTGGAAGGACTAGCCCTTCCCAAGGCCAAACCCCAGAGAGCGTGAATCAGACAGTGGCTACCGTAGAAATCCCCCCCTGTACCAAAGTGCTGACATTGGAACCCTCTTACCCTTCACCCCCTGTTATAATTTGACCAGAGAGCTCAGTTTTGTAATGCGCCCCCTCCCCAGAGAATCGCTGAGTGCATTGACCGAACCGTGCTGTCTGCATCTGATCTCCAGCTGCCCGTCCCAGGGCCGTGCTGTCCCAGCGCAGAGGTGGGAGCGCTTGCTCCTTTGCCAGGCCCTTTGCTGCCTCTCACCTCCCTTTGTTGGGGTAGGTGCTGAAGGGGAGGGACTCCTATGCTCTGGGTAGGATCCTGTGCTTGGCTTTCCTGTGCACAGCTCAGGGTAGCTACTGCCTCCCAGTAGCTGAAGAACTTTGATGCCAGGCAGCTATTGAATCCATTTGTTGGCTAAAATCATGTCCGGCCTGCCCCTTCCCACCCGGTCAGTGTCCTGGGAACGCTGGCAGCTTCATTTGTGGATGTTCCCTGTAACCATGATGCCTTAATGTGTAACACGCATCCTCTAGGGAGGGGGCCCTGCCCTTGTTACACTTTTTAAATGCCACCCACCCCCCCCACCCCCTGTTCGTTGGCATGGCACTCATCTTGGTCACGCCCCTCATGGGTTATTAGGAAAGATTCACAGCGCGCCGCTTTGCTGCTGGTCCGTTCTTCACCTGAGACAGGACATCTCCAGAGGGGAGGGTGGTGTGACATCCTGGGTGACGCCTGGCCGCCCCTCCCGCTGTCCAGAGCGCTGGCCTGGCAGGACCCCTGGCCCTGCTGCGTAGAGGTCCGAGCTCTCTGGCAGCCTCAGCGCCTCCGAGGCACGGAGGGGGTTGCAAGGCGGGCGGGTGCGGGAGTCACCAGTGTTGCCATCACCTCACACTTCTCACTGCAGCCAAGGCAGCTGCAAAGCACTGAAATCGTAGGGCGGCACCGGCCCTCCTGGCTGTTTTGGGCTGAGGATGGACTTGGCTGTTTCTGCAGCTGCTCTCCTGATGCGATCACAAAGAGCTTGCAATGGACACGTACTCGGAAGCGGTTAATGCCTTATGTATCTGTTCTGCCTTTAAAATCTGTGCCTGGCCTGTCAGTATTTATTGCCTTGACACTCGACTCCCCCCCGTGCCCGCAGCAGGCCCCCGCGGCACGCCAGCCCGACACCAGGGCTGCGCCGATGCGGCGTGCGGGGCGAAGGAGCCCTCTGGGGCCCGCAAACCCCTGAGGGCTGGGCAGGCACGTTCCAGCCCCGCAGCCCTCTTATTTGGATCCTACCACGTTGAGGTCGTGTTAGAACTGGGACCAAGTACATGTGGCTTTCTCGTAGCTACGTCTCTGCCTCTAACTCTCCCCTGCCCCGCCCCTAGAGAGATTTTTGTTAATTTGATTTGGTGCATATTGTCTGTAAATCCTAGACCCGGGTTAACAGGTTTGGAATCATCGTCTGCTTCTCCTTTTATGACAGTTAAATAAAATCTTTGAACTGACTGTCTGCTGTCTGTTCTGGTTCTGTTCTGGAGCTTCCTGTCCTGGGCCTCTGGCAGGAAGTGGCAGAATTTCTGTTCCGCGGGGGGATTTCTGCAGGCGCCTGGGGTGGGAGAAGACCAGAATCCCTGGGCTTGCTGAGTTGTGGAACGGGGGATCTGAGACAGTCCTTGCCAGAGGAGAGGCAAGAGGCCCCCGCTCCGGTGTCTGTCTTCAAGATCTGCCCCGTGCTGTTCACCCTGTTCTGCACGGCCCGCAGCGTGAGGGATGAGAAGGGCGTGGGGAAGTGAAAACAGCCGGTCTCTGCGGCGGCGAAGCCGGGGGGGGCTCCTGCCAGCTGAGGGGCGGGGGGGGACTGAGCCTTGGCTGCGTTGTGCTTACGCCAGCTGCAAGCACAAAGTGGAATTCCTGCGCAGTCGGGAGAGCGAGGGAGGCGATCGGGGGGAGAACGTGATGTGTGCTGAGAGCCTGCGGATGTGGCGTGTTTGTGTTACGGGTAAGGAAAGCTCAGCCGGGAAAAACTCTACAGAATCTACAGAGCTGGAGAAGCTGCGGAGGCGGTGGCGTGGCCCTGCTCCTGGTCTAAAAAACTCAGCTGTAACCAAGAACTCTGAGTACAAGGGGAACCAACTGAGCTAACGGCACAGGCTCCCTTTCCTCTTGGTCCCAGGAAAGCGGCTGCGCTTCCCAGGTGCCGTGGATAAGGGAGATGACACGACTCGGAAACCGCAAGGAAGTGCAAGGGCTGGCACGAAGCCCCCTCGGCCGTCAGGAGCTGCCTGCGCGCCCCGGGGGGAGCAGGCCTGCGGCCGGTGCCTGCCCGAGCCCGCTGCGGAAGGCGCACGTCCCTCCTGCTGCTCCCCCCTGCAGGCTGTGCCCAGCCGCCCCCCCCGTGGCCCTCCCTGCGGCGCGGGGACGCGAAAGGCAGCACAAGAGCGGGAGCTCGGAGCAGGCGTCACCCTCGAGCGTGTCGGTTAGAGCCAGCCCAGATGTGCCGATAAAGTGAACAAAGGCCCTGCTTGTGCTGGCCCCCAACAGCCGCTCTGTGGGCAGCGAGCGTCGGGGCCAGATCCTGTCTGATGCAATCGCCAGCTCTTTGGCAAGTCTTTCCAAACTCTGGACGTTGGTGTTTCTGTTAGATCGTTCGGGCGATGGTGGGATGCCTGGGGAGGGGTACGCAGGATGGGGCTGCAGCAGTGAGTCACTGCCCGCGTTTTCCCCGGCACGTGGCCCCTGCTGCGGGGAAACAGGCCGGGCTCTCCCGCCTGGCAGCCGAGCGCACGCAGGCACGAGCAGCCCGAGGGACGCGTGGCTCTGGTCACGGCCTGGGCAGGACGCGGTGCCCCGATGATTCGCGCTACTTGTGCCTTCCAAGGAAAAGCCTCGGCCCCTTCCGGGAGAGGCGCCTCACCACCCCTGGCTCGGACTTGCCTGAGCACAGCCCAGGCTGCTTTTCCAGTCCGGCGGCTGCTTGTGCTGCAGCGCTCGGTCTGACACAGCAGCTGCCGCGGAGCAGCAGAACGGCGGCTCCGCCAGCGCAGCAGCTTCCCCCCGTGCCTGTCAAAGGCAGCCTGGGAGAGCCGAGGCTGCGGGCAAGGGGAGGACTTGGGAACTCACGTCTTGCACGAGAGCCCCAGTGCGGGCCTGGGGCTGCTGTGCCGGCAGCTGGTAGGGACGGATGACAAGCGACACACTGCCCCAGCCGACGGTCCCGGCAGGCATCAGCAGTGACGTGCTGCCACAGAGGGCAGGCGGTGCCCCACCTGCGCGGTGTTCCTTTGGCAGGCGTTGCAGCGCAGCAGGGATATTTAAAGGGATTTAAAGAAAACAAGAGGACTGTGCTGTTTGTGAGGTGCCAGAAGGCACAAGGACACCGTGCTCGGCAGTGGTGGGATCCCCGGCCAGCACCAGAAATGAGAACAGGATGTATCGCTGCAGCACCCGCGAGGCATCATTGAGCACTGCTGGCCGCGCCAGAGCTGCAGAGCACACGATGGGGGGGGCTCAGCACCGCGCCAGGCCCCACTGCCTCTGCTGACATGGCAAGACAGCTCGCCGCCATGAGCCCCAGAAACCGGCTGGCAGTGGGACGCAGCACTTCCCCTGTGCCGCTGGCTAAGCCTGCCTCTGCCCGCCTCTCAGGCGAGGGCTCTCCAGCAGGAACGGCCCTCAAACAGGGTCTGGCCCTTTCAGCAGAGAACGACACTGCAGAACCCCTCTGGTGGGGACACGAGCCGGGTTTGCTCAGGGCAACAGCTCCCAAGCGCTCCCTTGCCTCTGGAACCGGGCAGGGTTCAAGGTGCCAAGCATGAACCTGGGGTCCCGTTCTGGCAGCAGCCGGTTCCCTGCCCTGGCAGCCCAAGAGGCCCGTGCCTGCACAGCCGCAGGCAGCGGTGGCCGGGCAGTGGCTGCTGCGCACTCGCTGCTTTGCTCATTGCAGCTTCATCATCTAAAATCTCACTGGACTCTTCCTGGGCTGACAAAAGGTGTCGGTTCCGCACCCGGGCAAAGCTCCTGAGGGGACAATTGCTTCTCGCAGCTCTCACAGAGCAACCAGGTTATCTGCGTTGAACTGGCGGGGCACGTTGCTCTGAAGGCCGCTGGCCCGGGGCGCCCGGGCCCAGCCCCTGGAAGGGGAAGTGGGAGGAGAGCACAGAGCAGCAGCTCTGCCTCGCAGGCAGCCACCGGCATCAGCGGGGCACGGCCAGGGAGCCCGGACGGAGCCCGTCCCCGCTCCAGCGCCCATCAGCCGGGCAGCCTGCGCGTGCAGGGGGTGCCCGTAGCGACCCCGCCAAGCTCCTGGCACCGGCGGCGGGAGCAGCGCAGCCAAGGGCCGGCCGCTCCCTGCCCGGGGCGCGGGGCCGCCTCCCCCGCCAAGCTCCGGCAGCAGCCAGGGCCCGACGACCGGAGCAGAGCAAAGCGGGAGGAGTCGCGCCAGGGGATTTTCCCCCGCCGCGGTCACGAGATTCGGCTCTCGCGGGCCCCCGGGCAGACGCCGCACTGGGCCGCGTGGCTGAACGGGGCCCCGCTCGGTGCCCCCGAGCCCCGCCGCGGCGCGGCCGTCTCCGCCGCAAGGGAAGGCGCGTGCTGAGGCCGGCGGCCACCGCGAGCCCCCAACGGGACCCCAGCGCCGCGCCGAGCTCCCCCCGGGGCCGGCCAGGCTGCACCAAAACGAAACGGGGCCGCCCCGCGCCGCCGCTCGGTGCCTTCCGGCAGGCAAGGGCCGGGCCCGGGGGGGAATCTCAGGGTTGGGAGGGGGCGAACAACGGGGGCAGCACCGCGGGCCCGGGGCCGGCCCTGGACGGGGGCGAGGCCGAGCCGCCCCTCCCGGGCCCATGCGCCACCGGCAGCTCCGGCCTCGCCCGACGGCCCCGCGTGCCCGGGCGCTTCCCCTTCCGGGTCAGAGGGCGGCGGACGCGGCCCAGTCAGAATCCACCACGCGCGCCTCGCGGCGCGCACGCGCAGTGCCCGCCCGCCCGCCGGGGCCGCCCGAGTGCCACGTTCGAGGGCAGGCGGCCGCGCGAGGCGGCGGCGCTGACCAATCGCGGCCGAGACAGCAGGGAAAGGGGCCAATGGCGACCCGCGGGAGGGGAGCGAGGCCGGCGGCCAACCCGCGGCGGCGGGCGGGGGGCGTGCCCAGCCCGCCGGCCAATAGAAGCCGCGCGGCGGCCCAGGCCGTAGCCCGGGCCAATGGCGGGCGGCGGCGGCGCAACGCGGCGCGGCCAATGGGGCGCGGCGGCGGCCGGGGGAGGCGGGTTTATAAGCGGAGGCGGCGCCGGGACCGCACGCCCGGCCCGTCCCGACCCGTCCCGCCGCCATCAGCGCCATGGCGGGGCTCCGCGCGATCGCGGCGCTGCTCTGCCTCCTCCTGCCGCCGCCGCCCGCCCGCGCCGGCGGCTCCGCCGCGGCCCTGGAGGAAGAGGACGGCGTCCTGGTGCTGCGCGCCGCCTCCTTCGAGCAGGCGCTGGCCGCGCACCGCTACCTGCTCGTCGAGTTCTGTGAGCGCGGCGGGGCGGGGGCCGGGGCCGGGCCGCGCTGCGGGAGCCCTGGGCCGGGAGGAGGGGGCGGGCGGCGACCCCGGGGGCTGAGGGCGGGACTGGGAGGACGGAGGGGCCGAGGAGGGAGGTGCGGAGGGACCGCTCCCCGGCCCAGGGGGGGCCGCTGCCGGGGGCTGGGCGGGACTGGGCCCAAAAGGCCGCTGAGGCGCCGGGCCGGGCCGGGGCCGGGGTGCGGGTTCTGCGCTGCCCCTGCCCCGTGCCCACTCACGGGGCCCCTCGACCCCGGGGGGCGGCGGGGCCGAGCGGGAGCGGGGGGCTCCGGCCGGTGCTGATGCCCTGTCCCGCAGACGCCCCGTGGTGCGGGCACTGCAAAGCGCTGGCGCCTGAATACGTGAAGGCAGCGGCGAAGCTGAAGGCGGAGGGCTCGGAGATCCGGCTGGCCAAGGTGGACGCCACGGAGGAGTCGGAGCTGGCGCAGCAGTTCGGCGTGCGTGGCTACCCCACCATCAAGTTCTTCAAGAACGGGGACAAGGCTGCGCCCAAGGAGTACACAGGTGAGCTGGGGTGCCTGGCCCCGCTGCGTGGGCGCAGAGGGCAGCGACGTGGCGATGGGTCCTTGCACCTGGCCCCACGCTCCTACATGTGCTGGTGCGGCTGGACAAGGTCCACTGTGACAGCGATCCTGGGAGTGGAGCATGAGGGGGAGCAGCGCTGCAGCAGGCGCGCTTGGGGTGTCAAGGAACAAGTCTGCCTTTAATGGGCTTTCTCACCTAAAGCTGGGAAAATGCCTAATATGAGCCAAAACAGATGGAGTTGTTTCTGCATAGGAAAGCAAAGCAACCCAAGCTTGATTTGTTGCTCAACTTGACTTTAGTTGAGTAATGTAGCACCCAGAATTGAAAAAATGCTTGGGTGGTTGGGTGAAGGGGTGAACACAAGGTGTGCAAGGAAGACCAAGGCAAGCAAACTTCAGGTAAATCAAGCTGTGTAGCGCTGAACACTGAGGGTAACATCCAGAGCACTGATTTTGAAAGGAAAAGGTGATATGTTTGTATGGAAAATGTTGGCACCTTGGTGAAGTGCCATATTGCTGATCAAAGTCTAAGAATATGCTTGGGCTAGAAGCAAGAGAAGAGTGGATTCCTGGGAGCCCCTTGTACCTTGACTTAACAGTTAGGGATTGGCATAATTGCACCAGGAGTGAAAGGAAAAGAGTTGCGTAAATGATATCTCAATTCTTCCCGCCTATCTCAAAGCTGTGTGTTGTGTGTTCTTAAACTTAGTCGGGGGAAAAAGCAAATCAGTGTTCTTATCTCTCTGTAGCTGGCAGAGAAGCGGACGATATTGTCAGCTGGCTGAAGAAACGCACTGGCCCAGCTGCAACCACCCTGACAGATGCTGCTGCAGCAGAGACGTTGGTGGATTCCAGTGAAGTGGTTGTGATTGGTTTCTTTAAGGTAGAGTTTGTGCTTCTGTTTGCGAAGCTCTTGCGTATGCCTAGGGCCTTCCCTGCTTCCTGCCCATGGGGACCTGACAGCTGGGGAGGGCTCTCTGTAACTTGTGAAACACTCGCTGTCCTGCCTTACTCGATCTTCCAGTTCTCTGGCTGGTAAGCCCTGGGATGTTTATACTTCAGCTTGGTGTGTCCCGTGTGAGACACCTTTCTTTATTCTCCAGGATTTGACATCAGAGGCTGCAAAGGAGTTCTTGTTGGCAGCAGAAGCTGTGGATGACATTCCTTTTGGGATTTCCTCCAGTGCTGATGTCTTCACCAAGTACCAGCTTAGCAAGGATGGCGTGGTCCTCTTCAAGAAGGTACTGGCTGGTGCAAAGCATGAGCACCGCGCTTCAGTCTCCTGCTGCTGCTTTACCTTTTTTCTTATTAGTCAGCTTGAACTGAGGACAGCTCTGGATGAAACAGCAAAAGATCCTGTGCTGTCAGTCTGGCTGTTTCCAAGCCTTAGAGCCTGGGGGGCAGAAGAGCAGAGCCTGCAGCCCCTTTGCAGGGTGGCAGAGCCCTGGGTCCCTTTGCAGGGCACAGCTGGCAGCAGAGGAGCCCACAGAGGGTGACCTCATTGGTCTCTCAGCCTGGTGCTGCCCTCCCAAAGCTGCTGGGCTTTGGGTCCAAGCTGTTGCTTCACTCACTTTCCTGTTTCTCAGATATCTGGCTGCAGTGCTGTAATGGTCAGCACAATCTTTAAAATATCCGTGGCTGTAACCAGTGAGGCCTCTCATGCCCCTCCCTGAACTTCGAAGGTCTTAAACAGGATGGTAGCCAAGTTCTTGATGGCTTGCCATGATGCTCTGTGTTTGATTGTAAAAGCAACTTTGCTAAGCCAAACATACTGTGGTGACCCCTGCTGCAGTCAGTGGCTCCGTCCAAGAGCTGTTTTGTCTCTCGTGCTGCTGTGGGTCCTGTGGTGTAGTGCTTCCAGCAAAGTTCCTAAGAGGATTTGCAGTTCCAGCTGACTAGGCTGGGGTGGTTGGATTATGTGCAGAGGGATGCTGGCCATCTACAGAATCAGAAATAAACTTACTGATGCCTCTTACTATTAAAATCCAAGTTACTGGGATGAAATTCTAGGCGTGAGAAGACAAGCAGAGGTTCCTTAGACTTGGTGGTACTGCACGCATGGGTGTGGTGAGACAGGACTGAAAGCTGCTTTGGGTTCAGACTTACTAAATCTGTAATCTAATTAGTCATCGGCCTGACCATTTTGACCTAAGACAGGCTAAAGAGTTGAGTGAATTCTTACTTCATTCTTTCTTTGTTCAGCTACGATAGCATACTTCATTCTGCTGCACCTCTGGAGTTGTAGTTATTTTTAGGGTGCTAGAAGCTTGTAGAATTGAATTCTCAGTTGGAGGTCCCTCAGATCAGTGTGGCTGAGGGTGCAAGAAAATTGCCTGGCTAACTATTTCAAAATGCCAGGGCTTTGCAGCTGGAAAAGCTGGGGTGGGTGAAGGGGGCAGTATTTTGTTCCTGGCTGACCTGCTACCTGTATCTTGCTCCTCTCGCATGTATAGCTTTCTGTTTGTGATCTTTCTGCCTGCTCCATTTGTGGCTAGTGCAAGGCTGATGGAGGGTTTGCAGGGTCTTTCAACTTTTGTTCTTGTCCCTTGGCAAACACTGAAGTCCAAATAGAGATGCTCTTCTAAAGGTGACCATCCTTTTGGGGCTGTGGGGAGTACCAGCATCAGGCTCCGAGCAGGGCGACAGACAAGACTGCTTTGAAGTGGCTAGGCTACAGCTGGGGCTACCAGCCCTGACAAGTTACTGCCCTGGGTCTTGTTCAGTTACCTGTACGCTTTCTCATGCTTAGTGCTCTATAGAATGGGCTTGTGCTGATCTGATCGGATGTGCTGCCCTCAGGTGTGCCCCTAAGGTCTGTGAGTTAAGGTTTCCTCAGCTGCTGAAGAACTGGGACAATGGCAGGACCAGTCTTTACCAGTACAGGAATTTTCAAGCTGTTTTCCAGAAGCGTTGTCAGCTTGGGTATGTCTGGAATGAAAAGCAGTTCTGTACCTGGCAGCCTCTGTCCAGTGTGTTGGGAGTGGGAGGAACCTTGGTCTGAAGGATTGTTCCTGAGCCACTGGCAGGCTGGGCTGCAGAAGTGCTCTGCGCTGTGTGGAAGGAAGAAAGCGTGACGCCTTCCAGCCTGTGAGCGTTGCCTCCTTATTCCCACTTTGGTGCGGTGTCATGGTAGTGCTGTGAGAGCTCCCAAATGTGTCTGCTCCAAACCAAGGTGGAAATGAGCACCAATGGTAACCAAATCCTGGGGCGTAAGAACCACCTGGTTTATTTTACCAACAATTAAGGTTGAGAGTGTTTGTTGGCCAGTCATTCTTGTCTTATTCTTTCTGTGAGGTGTCCAGACTTGCAAAGACCCTCAAAGAACTGTTCTGAAGGTGCTAAGGCCATGTTCAATCCTTTACAAAGTTAATTTCTGATGTTAAACGTTTTGCTCAGCTTTTCAGCTGAGACTGGTATGCTTCCTCTAACGGAAGGTTATCTGAGTCCACTCTCTTCCTTCTGCCAGTAACTCGAGCATTGCCCTGCCATGGGACTGCTGTGTTATCCTGCACATCCTCTCTCTAAGCCTGATGATCCTCTACAGCTGTTCCCTTTCCAGGCTGCCAGAGAGGGTTCTGAGAATCCTGGTCAGGGATACAGGTGATGTCCCTATACAAAAAGGGGTCTGGCACCTCTAGTGTGACGTGCAGGCTAAACATGTGCTGCTGTCTCTAACAATAGAGACTGAAACAGCCCCCCAGAGCTGAGTAAACTGCCACTTACTTGCCGTGCCTGGTGGGCGTTGCTGTCAGACGTCTTCCATAGCACTGTCTGGTTAAAGTGTGTGCATCTGCACTGATGTTGCTGATTCCTGCAGAGCAGAAAGCTGCCGGTGCTCTGGTAGCTTCTCACTGCTCTGCCTAATGCCTTCTAGAGAGCTGTAAGGCAGCCTCTTGGTGAGCTGTTTCTCAAACTGTTTCAGGATTGTGCAGAATGATGCCAAGAGCTGGGCTGTCTTGCTGCTGCTCACCCTTACCTTTTGCTGCCAGGGGGTGATTTAAAGCTTTGCTTGCTGGGAAGATGAACACCTTGATCCAGATTTTACATGAACATGTGGTGACCTTGTTGAGAGATGGAAGTCTGCTCTGAACAAGTGCAGCTGAGATCCACTGGGGCAGTGACTCTGGTGTAAATGCATCTTGTTTCTTGAAAGAGACTTCTATGGGATGTGGAAGTGTTCTAATGCAAGAATATCTGGTTTTGCAGTTTGATGAAGGCCGAAACAACTTTGAAGGGGATCTCACGAAAGATAATTTACTGAACTTCATCAAGTCTAATGCGTTGCCTCTGGTCATAGAGTTCACTGAACAGGTAAGTCTTCAGGTGCTTGGTAAGGCCTCTTCCCATAGCTACTACTGTGTGAACATAACAAAGCTTAAATTGTAGGTTGTGTGGTTGTGCTTTATCTTGGAGCTGACGCTAGTTTGGGGTTGTGGAGGAGTGCGAAAAGCACCTGGGAAAGGAGGCATAAGCTTGCTGTTCAAAGCAGTTCTGTGGTATTAGGGGCTCCTGTGGTCTAGTCAGAATAGCAGAGCGAAGCTAGCCTTGTCACTGATTTACCTCTCTTCCAAAAATAAAGTCTATTTTCTACTCCTCAGACTGCTCCTAAAATCTTTGGAGGAGAGATCAAGACTCATATTCTGCTGTTTCTACCAAAAAGTGTGTCTGACTATCAGGAGAAGCTGGACAACTTCAAGAGTGCAGCTGGAAACTTCAAAGGGAAGGTGAGACGGATTTCTTAGATTGTGAATTAAGTGACCACCTCCCGCAGAGAAGCGCAGCCCTGTCTATATCCACTGAGCAGCTGTGGAGGGGGACTGGAAGCTGGTGTGCTCTGCCTGTGCCTCTTGACAAAAGTGGCTGAGGCGCTGTTGCAGGAATAGCATTTAACTGCTGACTTCCCTTCTTGCGGATGTAAATCTGGCTCTGCCTTGATCGCCATCAGTGACAGGTCTGCGTGTGCCACTTAAACGCTGGAGCCGCAACCGTTTGTGCTCTGGCAGGGTGCCCTCGTAATGGGCTTGGAGAAGGAAGAGGGGCCAGTTCAGCCCCTACCTGTGCAAATGTGTGTGTGAAGTATCGAAAGCCAGGAGGTGCTGGTCCTCACCATATTTCCTCTGACTTTTCCTCCAAAGATCCTGTTCATCTTCATAGACAGTGACCACAGTGACAACCAGAGGATTTTGGAGTTTTTTGGCCTGAAGAAAGAAGAATGCCCAGCTGTGCGTCTGATCACACTGGAGGAAGAAATGACCAAATACAAACCTGAATCGGATGACCTCACAGCAGACAAGATCAAAGAGTTCTGTAATAAGTTCCTGGAGGGCAAGATCAAGGTAACAAAGATAAATGCTGGTGGTGGTAAACCCACTGCCTAACAAAGTGTTGAAAAAAAAAAAAATGCTCCCTGTGAGGAGCTGTGCAAGTCCTCTGGAGAAAATCCTTCCAGCTAATGTACAGAATATCTTGTGGGCTTTGTGCTGAGACATGAAAGGCAAAACTACTGGGGCATGAAGACTGTAGGAAAGCAAGCTCTGTACTGGCACCCGAGTAAGGTCAGAGCCTGCTTTTCCTGATGCTTATGGTACTGTGCTGTGTATCCAGCTGCTCTTTCTGCCAGCAGTCTGTGGGACACGTGAGCATGCATGGCATGGTTTAAAGAGCTTTCAGCTCTGGAGGTAGCCATGTGCAGCTTACTCCAGGAGTGACCCTTTAGCTAAACTTGGGGAATGGTACTGTCAGCGATATTGTTTCCTTCCTCCAGAGCTCAACTGCAGTTCTCTGCACAGGAGCACTTGTCATTCCTGCTTGTTCAGGGTGGGAAGGAGACTTTCTGTAAGCAGAAGAGGAAGTGACTGATTCATCTGATTGCTCACAGCCTATGACTGAGGCACTGAGGGGGGTGGTTAATCTTGGATTTTCTGGGATATGTCATTGCATGCATGCTCCAAGCGGCTGTGTAGCAAACCATATCTGAATTTCACTTCTTTTCCAGCCCCACCTGATGAGTCAGGATCTTCCTGAAGACTGGGACAAGCAGCCTGTCAAAGTTCTAGTTGGGAAGAACTTTGAAGAAGTTGCTTTTGACGAGAACAAGAACGTCTTTGTAGAGTTCTGTAAGTATCTTTCAACAGCTGATGCCAAGTAACTGGCATGAAAGGAGTGCCAAAATACTGCATGACTGGGATTAGGGAGAAAGCATCTTCAATTCTCTAAGCCACAAAGGGAGTGCCTTGGTTGTGTGAACGGTCTGGTGTGGGGCTGAGTGGGGAGCAGTGGTGGTGGTAACTTGTTAGGCTGATGGTGCTAGCTATGTGTTTCTAATTGACAGATGCCCCCTGGTGCGGTCACTGTAAGCAGCTGGCTCCTATCTGGGACAAGCTGGGAGAGACCTACAGGGACCATGAGAACATTGTCATCGCCAAGATGGATTCAACGGCCAATGAAGTAGAGGCAGTGAAAATCCACAGCTTCCCCACGCTCAAGTTCTTCCCTGCAGGCTCTGGCAGAAATGTAAGGCGGCAGCTGATGTCTATGCAGATCACATAGCGAGGGAGCACTAGAAATGCTTAGTTGCCTTGCTCGAGTTCTGTCTTGGACAAGACCTTTGGGAGGGCTCCCAATTCTGTAGGGATGGAACACATCAAGTCTAGAGGACATCCGAGACCCTTTTTGTGGGGGGCTGGGCTGTAGGAAAGTTTGGGGGGGGTGGGAAGTGGGAATGGGGAAAAGAGGGAGCATAGCAGAGGACAGTGTGCTCATCTGCAGGCTATTCTTTCCTCGCAGTGATCTCTGAAGTCTAGTGGCTGAGCTGTTTTCCTTCGTCTCATATGGGTGAAGGTGAATTTTTAAATTCCCTTTTGCTTGGCATGTTCACTGTTGCTCAGAAAGAGAATTCTCGTCCCCAGGGGTGTGGTTCTGTAGGTGCCCGCAACCATTATCTTGATGTTTTTTCCTGTCTTAGGTAATTGACTATAATGGGGAGAGGACACTAGAAGGCTTCAAAAAATTCTTGGAGAGCGGAGGTCAGGATGGGGCAGCAGCTGATGACGTGAGTAATATTAATACAGTACTCTGGGCTTTCATTCAGAATATGGGCATAGGTCTGATCTGGTGCTGTGCTTGAATCCTCGGTCAGAAATAAGATGTTGGGTGGCTATGTGGCAGGAAAGGATGTTGGTGACCAAAAATGCCCACATCATAAAATGTGACCTGCTTGGTTGCAGCCTGGCTGGCCTTTGGCCTGTAATGGACTCCTTTTATTGAGAACACTCCAGCTGGGTGTGACCTAAATGTTCTTGGCAGGCTTAAACACAAATGCATGGAAACTGTTTATCTTATAACCTCTAAATTTGCACAAGCTGTCTCTGGTTGTTGTGCAAACTGCTGGAGTACTTGGAGAGCTTATTCCTTGTTGATAACTCCTGCTCAGCACCAGAACTTGAGGGTACGATGAGCACTTCATATGCAGTCTATCTGGTTGGAAGCTCCTCGCCTGCTGTGGTGGAGGGTGTTACAGGTGCAGGTACCAGCTTCCAGGGTTTCTAATCCTTAATGTCCCCAGTTCAGAGCTCTTGGTAGAAGTCTCTGGATGTTCTGTCAACACAGCAGCAGAGAATGGCAAACAGAGTGGAGGTGCTGTTCTGTGCTTGGGTTTGCATCTGCCTAATGTGCCAAAAACCAGTAGCTCTCTCTTTAACCTATGCAGGATCTGGAGGACCTGGAGACGGATGAAGAAACAGACCTTGAGGAAGGTGATGATGATGATGATCAGAAAATCCAAAAGGATGAATTGTAAAGAGAAGACTGATCTACATCGCCCCAAAAAAATCAGACACTAAATTGGCTGCTATTATGCAGCCCAGTGAGTCAGAAACCCATTAAGATTTAAAGCAGAAGGTGAATGACTGGAAATCCAGGGATTGGCTTTCAAAGTAACACTTTACCCTCACTTGTCTGTACACTTGACTGTTTTTTCTTTTTGCTTTTGAGAAGGGATCTGTCACTAGGTAGCCAGCCCAGCCAGCTGGGCTCATTTTTTTTATTGTGATGTACTTTTTTTGTACACAGCTTTTGTTTGAATTATTCTCTTCTGGGTAGAAGCAGATTGTGGAGTGGTAGCATGAGTTCAGTGGCCCAGCATTTTGGAGCCTTGCCACTAACATCTTCCAAGAAAGCTTTTTTCCTTTTTTTCTTTTAAAACTAAAGCCTGTAGTTGATTTCTGCACCTGGCAGGGTCCTTAATGGCCTCAGCTGTTCTTCCCTAGAATCAGCCTTGGGTATATGTAGGGGAAGAGGCAGTAGCTGGATGGCATCATCCTGGTGTGAGGTGTACGTGGGGGTGCTTCTCTTCATGCTGACCAGATGTTTCCTTTCCCCTCTGCTTTAAGATGCTTGGAGATGACTATTCCAAACACCTGGAAGGGTGGAATACTGTGCACTGGCTGTGGCAGGCTCTGAGGGTGGGGGTGATCACTGGCTCACCAGCTGAGATGAGACCTAGCTGTGTTGCCATCCTCTTGATCAAAGGCAAGACTGTTCTGCAATCACTTTCTGTGCATTATTTTGAATGGGTTGACCAGGCAGGTGGGTGGTGTGGGAGGGCCTGATAAAATCGATCAAACAAGGACATTGGCAATTACTGGGTTTTGGGGAGGAACTTGAAGAGGGGAGTGCCTCGGAGGCCTGAGCTGCATCAGGCTGGTTCTTAGCATTCCGCTACAATAACATTGGAACTGAATTTGTTGGCCAAATAAAGTTGAGATTTTAATACTATTATGGCTCTTTGTCTCTGTCAGAATGAATATAGGATGAATATATTTGAACCTGACCCCTGAGGGGGTCAGAGGTGTAGGGTGATTCTCGAGGGACTCCGCTGAGGGGTGTGTGTGTTTGTCAGCTCTCTCAAGCTTTCACCAAATACCACATTTTTGAGAGAAACTTCCAGTTTTGCAGGTGGCTTCTAGTACCTTAACCTGAAGAAATTTGTATTGCATACTCTATAAAGGAAAATAACGTCAAGATGACCACGTCATGTCCAGATTAAATCAGCTTGTGCAGGCAGGCAACTTAATGGCTCTATGAGCAATGAGGGGACACTGGCTCTGAGAAGAAGAGGCTCTGCTTGCCAGCTGGCCTGAGGTGGGGAGACCTCATTGCTCTTGAGCAGTTAACCAAGGAATTTGCCTACAGGGAACCTGGGGCTGCCTGTAGTCAGGCTCACATGATCCTGTGAGCTACATTGCTATTTCCAAACCAGTCACTTACTGCTGAAAATATTTTTGTAAGAAAATATGCTATAAATGTCACATGTGAGGGCATGGTGAAGCTAGAGGGCAGCTCGGGAGGCTGTTGGTGCCTGTCACTGAATGCTGTGCGCTGGGGTGGTAGAGCAAGCGTTGTACAATGCTCATCTGCAGCTCCAGCCTCCTCCTGTGGTTCCTCTGGGAACAGGGCCCCTGCTGAGTCCTGGCGTGGTGTGCACAAACCTTTGGCGCAGTAGCGCTGGGGCTGAACAGGCAATCGTGACTGTGGGATCAGAAAACAGTGTTTGCCACTGCCTGTTCTGTCAGTAACCAGCTGTGTTTGTGTGTTTGTGGCTGTTACCTGCGGTTATTTGGAGAAGGATCTTTGAAGATGCCTCCCTCCAGGGCTGCGACCTCGCATGTCTGAAGGCCGGCAGGGGACTTGTCCTTAGCGTAGCCCAGCTGCCGCTGCCATAGCCCACCAGAGCAGGCAGTGCATGTGGCCAGTGCCAGTAGTAAGAAAGCTGCCTTGTGTTTCGGGGTGGGGAGGAAGAGAGCACTGCTAGGAAGGAGTTCCGCTGGAAGGTGCTGGCTAGGACTTGGCTCAGAAAGGTCCTTTTGTGAGGCCAGCTGAAGTGTAAGCAAGGCTGAGCTCTGCAGGGGCTCTCCTCTGTTTATGGTCTGAGACCTGCCTTGCTCAGCTCAGAGGAGGGGGACTTTTCTCCTGCACCGGGGCTGCTCTTGGCAGAGCAGGACTCTGTCGGAGTCATCCTGTGCACACAGCTAATTGCTGTTCCAAGAAAGCGGGCTAAAAGCGTTCTGTCTCCACAGCAGATAGCTCAGCCTGCTCTTGCACGGTGTTCTGTCTCATGTACCGCTGAGCGGAGATGCTCAGCAAAAAGATCGATGTGTTTGCCAGAAGATGAACGAGCACAGCAGGCAGTTCTCGGGTGCACGGCTGACCAAGCTGTCAGCCTCCCTGCTGGCAGGGGTTCAGGACAAGGGTGTGCTGCAGAAGGGGCAGGATGAAAGCTCTGTGATTCCTAACACAGGACAGGGATTTTTCCTGATGCACTGCAGGGGAATTCGTTGTCCTGCCTGGACAATCCTCCTTGGCACAAAACACCACAATATGCTCGTGTATCTGAAATGGCCAAACTTTGATGGGAAAAAGGGTGGAGGATCAGTTGTTGCTTGAACCCCTGGCAGATCTGAAAGATCCATCTGTGGTAAATGGTCCATTTTGGGTCTTTGAGAGCTATAGCTGGAGAGTAACGAGTGCAGGAATTGTCTGGTGGTGGTGCTATTCTTCAGCTGTTCTGAGGCTGATCTGTGGAAGCCTGCCCTTAAGTAGCAGCTGGTTCTGAGTTTGAAGTAAGACGTTGAGCGTGAGGGACGGGCATTGTAGGCTTCTGGTTCTGCGCCTGCATCAGGAGCACCAGCAGCACCTCTGTCCTCCCAAGGGCACTGATAATCTCCAGTGCTGGTGGTGTTCTCCACCCTTAGCTGTACGCTGTTGCGTGGTCGTGCTGGGCAGCACAGCTCCTGCTGCTCCTTTCAAGTCGTCTGATGCAACTACAGGAGACTGACCTAGCTCTGAATGTATTTGGCACCGCAGCTCTGACACGCCTGCACTGCGCTGGCTGGCCGGTACGCAAGCGGCTGGTTCCCCTCGCTGGGCGATGGCGCTTGTGTCCCTTCCCTGGCACGCGTGCGTGTGTGTGTGGGGGGGGGCTTGCTGCTGGGAAGTTCTGTTTTCAGGCCCTTGGACTCCTCTGGAGGGCTACCCATGCAAAAGCAATAGTAGGTTTGACCCCTTGGATGGGCACATCAACAGGTGGGTGGTAAGATGAGACACCAACTTCTGCCCAAAAGTGGGAGGCTGCGGGCCTGGGCGGCTCGATTACAAAGTATCATGGCAAATAGCATGAGCTGCACGTCCTCAAAATAGCCCGCGGGAGCCTATATAACACCATGCCCCTGGAGAACCACCAGTCCTGGGCCAAGGGCCTGCTGGGGAACCGCGGGTGCCCAGCGCCATCTCCTGCATGCGGCACGGGAGCATAGGGAGAGCCCGGCGGCCGACACTTCCCTGCCAGCGAGGAGGACTCGAACCCACCGGGGACACGGACACAGGCACAGAGGGAGCGCAGCGGTGCGGTGCCATCACACCTCCGTGGTGGTGACGGGCAGAAGAGGAGCAAGCGGTGCTCCAAGGCCAGCGAGCGGCAGGGCTGAGCACTGAGCGACTCCAGGGGCTCCCACAGCCCCCCATGCCCCTGCTCCTCCTCTTCCTCTGCAGTGTCTGAAGGCTGTGAGCAGCATGAAGGACTATTACACAGTCTCAATGCCCCGGTACAGTCGGTACGCTCAGAGACTGAGAGCCGCGCGCACTGTGCGCTTCCCCAACGACGTCGTCTTTCAGGACCACATCAGGCAGGGGGACCTGGAGCAGGTGGGCAGATTCATACGTGCCAGGAAGGTGACGCTGGACACCATCTACCCTTCTGGTGAGTGCTGCTGGGGCTGGCAGAGCTGGAATCTGGGCAGTGGCACGGCTCAGCTGGGCTGCGAGGGAGATGAGATCGAGCCATGGCAGCCAAAGCTAGGACGTGGGCCACCTTCAGCAGGGTGACGGGTTGGAATAGAGTTGTTTTCCTCCCCAGTACCACCCCCAACATTTCCCCTCAACAGCGTGGTCAGCACGTGCTGCGGGAAGGGGGGAGGCTCACCCCCTGGGGCTTCTGCCTTCTGCCCAGGATTGGGGGAAGAGCGGGGAGAGGCAAGGCTCTGCGTTTTGTTCCCGACTCGGTCCATTTCTCACAAACGCTGTCCGTTCTTGCCCGTGTAGATCTGCGGAGTTGTGGTGTTTATGTTTGTGGGGAAGGCATTGTGTTATGTTTGCACCCAGCCTCACTAGCAATTGTTAATGGATGCCTTGATCCCCAGTGGCTGGTGCAGAGCCCCGGCTTGTCCCTTTCTTGTGCTTGGCTCCAGCTTCTGCTGTCACATGGCCATGGAGATGGGGTCTCAGATGACCCTGGGCTTCCTCCTGTCTAAACTGATTGCTTCACTGCCTCCTCTTTAAGGAGCTTCCAAAACTTGGACAGAGCAGGGCCCTGGAGACACTCATGTCCCCACGTGAGTCCTGGCTGGGACTCAGGGCAGGCCACTGGCCAGGAGCTCTGCAGGAGAGGGCAGCTCCTCTTCCCTTAACCTGTCCTGCCTGGCCGAGCGGGGAGGTGGGCGCTGCACCATCCTGGAGAGGCTATTTATGCTGTAGAAGGGGAACAGAAACCTGTGGCAGCTCCTCTTGCTTCCTCGGTCTTTGTTTCTTTCCCCAAAAACTCATCTCCCTGATAACGAGTGTTTGCTGGCACCCCTCTTTCCTGGGCTGTGGACAACTCACACTTGTAAGCTCAGCATTTAGAGACTCTTCCCCCAGCCCAGGGCTAACAAATCCTTTCCTTCTAGGCATGGCAGCCCTCCATGAAGCTGTGCTTACTGGAAACCTTGACTGTGTCAAGCTCCTGGTTAAATATGGTGCTGACATCCACCAGAAAGATGAGAATGGGTGGACGCCCCTGCACATGGCCTGCAGCGACGGCTATGCTGACATAGCCAGGTGAGGAGCACCTCGCCTGGGCTCTGAGGGGACACCCCGGCGCCGCAGAGCCCCCAGATCCACAGCCGACAGCGACGGGGCTGGGCTGGGCACCGGGCGCCTCCTCCCAGGAGGGTACCCGGGGTGCACACGGGATGGCCCGGGCCTTAAAGCTCCCTGCGGCCGCTCCCGGGCACCACGGCCGTGGGCCCCGGGGAGCCCCGCGCGCTGGGAGGGCTGCCCCGCCGGCCCGGCCGCTCAGCTCCCCGTCTCCTGCAGGTACCTCATCTCCCTCGGGGCCAGCCCGGAGGCCACCACCGACGCCGGGGAGAGGCCCTCGGACCTCATCGACCCCGAGTACAGGGAGCTGGTGGAGCTCTTCCAAGCCACCACCATGGACTGAGGCGGGGCACGGCCAGGAGCAGGCCTCGAGGGCCCCGGGCGGCGGGGCTGCGCCGGGCCCCGGGGCCGGGCCTGGGCTGGGCCTGGGCCGGCGGCCGGGCGGGGGCTCGCTCGGTACCGCGTCTCGGGAACCACTTTGTACTTTTCCAATAAAGCACCTCGGACACCGCCGCGCCTGCCTGCGCCGCTGCCTGCGCCGCTGCCTGCGCCGGGCCGGGCCCCGGGGGGGGGGCGCGGGCCGCGCGGGGGCGGGGGCGGGGTCGCGGTGGGGGCGGGGCCGCGCCTGCGCGTTGCGGCGCTTCCGTCGCGGCCCGAGGGCGAGCGGAGGCGGGAGACGGGCCCAGGTGAGGGGCGCGCGTTGCCATGGCGACGGGCGGGGGGCGGCCCGCGGCCTAGCCCCGGCCTGGCCGCCCTCTCCTTTCTCCCCGCAGCCGCGCCGAGCCGAGCCGAGCCGCCGCCGCGCCGCCGCCGCCATGGCCAGGTGAGCCCCGCCCGGCGGCCCGGGCCCAGCCGCGGCCCCGGCCCCGGCTCAGCCCCGCGCTTCGCTTTCAGCTCCCCCGTGTCCCGCGTGGTCTACAACGGCAAGCGGAGCGGCGGCCCGCGCTCCCCCGGCGCCGGCAGCGAGATCTTCACGCCGGCCCACGAGGAGAACGTGCGCTTCATCTACGAGGGTGAGCGGGGGCGGGGGGGCCCCGGCTGCGGCCGCGCCTGTGCCCCGGCGCCGCCTGAGGCGGGCGGCCCCTCACCCGCCTGTCCCCGCAGCCTGGCAGTGCGTGGAGCGCGACCTGCGCAGCCAGATGGGCTCCGAGCGCGGCCTGGTCGAGGAGTACGTGGAGAAGATGCCGAACCCTAGCCTCAAAGGTGAGGGGGGCGGGGGGCACCCAGCCCCGGCTCCTGCCGGAGGGGACGGCCAGCCCCAGGGAGCCTGCGCGGGCTGGGAGGGGGCTGCGACGCGGCCTCTGCCGCCACAGTCTCTCCTGTCACCCCTGCAGCATTTAAACCTGTCGACCTGGGTGATCTGAAGAGGAGGAACACACAGGATGCAAAGAAGTCCTAAGGCGGGTCCTCCCTGTGGGTCGGCTGGTCTCCTAAGGTCCTCAAGCAGATTTAATTTGAGATTTTGTGTTGATTTCCTCCTCTGGTCTGTACTCCCAAAAGCCTGCCGGAGAGCCAGTCAGCTTTGGGGCTGGCTCTGAAGCTACCTGAAATCAAAGATGCTCAGGGGCTCACTGAGGATGCCCAGCGCCTGTTGCAAAGGATTCCAGCACCCCACTCGTAGCTTTCTCTGGCCTCAAGCTGTCCTTCCCCACTTCATGCTGGGCTCACAGATCTCCCGTTCTCCTTCCATCTCTGCCCCTGGCGCACTGAGTACGTGGGCTCCCTGGGCTCTGGTGCGTGGCAGGGCAGAGCAGAGCGGCTGTGTTGTCGGTAGAGGCAGCGCTGGTTCTCTGCGCCCTTCTGTGCACCAAGGATCCATGGCTGCTGGGGTGGGCCAGGGGGAGAGGGAAGGAGGGTGGGCTCTGTCCCTGTGCCTCGGGACAGACAGGCAGCCCCAGTTCAATACCCTTCGTGCAGCTGACTGCTGGCCAGGTCACACTGGCTGTTCCTTGCTCCCTTGTGGGAGGGCTTAAATTTGTACCTGGGCTGCTGCTGCCTGGGACTCGCAGTGCTGCCAGAGCTTGTGGGTCCTTGTCCGAGGCCGGATTTTCCTTGTGCTTAGATTGGGCCAGAGCCCTGTGGTGCTGGAGATGGAGCTGCTCCCCTCTCCCTGCGGATGGAAGGAGATGGGGTGCCAGCACTGGCCCCAGCCCCAGGCACCTGAAAGGTGCTCAGAGAGGGGTGCTGGGCCACATTTGCCCCCCCCCCCCCCCCCGCCTCAGTGCTCTGGCAGCTCCATGGGAGGTGGCAGCAGTAGGGGGCGACTGGTGCTGGCTGCGGAAAGAAGCTGGTTGGCATCCTTGCCTGAGCAGCATCGTGCTGTTCTACACTAACACCATTTTCCAGACGTGACCCTTGGAAGAGATCTGGCCTCCACAGCTGGCAGAAATGTCACTGCGTGGGGGCTGCTGTAGTCAGTGTAATTTGCCCTGGGGGGGGCTTTCCTGGGACCCTCATTCCTGGCAAGGCTCAGGTGGTTTCTGCATCATTACCTCTGAGCGAGGGAGAGCAACCGTGCCATCCTCACCCATCTGAGCAGAGCAGCCGTGCTGGCCGCGTCTCCATGCCCCTGGAAGACCATGGGGAGCGGTGGGAGCAGCCCCCTGCCTGCCTGTGCTCTGAGCCAGCGGGGAGGGGGCTGCCGGGGGTTCTGCCAGCGCCAGTGGGCTTCGGGAGGGGCGTGGGGGAAGTTGTGGCTGCCGTTACCTTTCCTTTGTTGAGCTATACTGTTCCCTTTTTTTTTTTTTTTTCTGTTGTCTGTCACTTGAGGAGTGTTGTAAATAAAACCTGGTGTCCTTTTGGGTCTGCCTCCGTGTGACGCTGCCCGCCACGGTCCCTGCTCCGGGGCTGCCTTGGCCAGGCACGGGCCCGATCCCTCTGCTCTTCGCTGCAGCGTTTGTGCCAGCGGTGGAGCAGCGTGCGGGACGCTGCCCGGCTGCTCCTGGCGTGCCGTGCCCAGCGCGGTGCTGCGAAGGTGGGGAGAGGGCTGTCTCAGCCATGGCGTCCCGGGGGCTGTTCCTGCCCGATCCCCGCTCGGTTCCTCGGCTGCCTGTGCTCGCAGGCTGCGTGTGCCCGCTGCTCGGTCGGTGCAGGACTGTGTGCACCTGCAGCCTTGCTGGGGTTCTTGTTCTTCCCTTTTTAGACTTCTAAAATGTTCCTGTTTTGTGGGAGAAGCCCTGTGTTTTCCGTTTTAGACTTCAGGACTGGTAATAAAGGCCAGGGCTTTCCTTGCCTTTTCAGGCTGGACCAAGTCCTAAGGAGAAGTAACGCAGAGAGCAGAAGCTGCCTCTTATTTATTTTTTTTTCCAGAGGGGATCTTGCCCTTGCATTTGCTCTGGGCTCTTAATTTCACCACAAGCATGTGCAGCCTGGCGCTGTGTGCCGGTAGCACAACGCCCTTGGGCTCTGGCAGCCCTCCTGTGAGCCAGCATCCTAGGAGCTGTCGCTGGACTAAAGATTTAAATGTTGAGACTATTAATACACTCGGATCCTCTTCCCTCCCCTCCTTTACTGGCATTTAAACTATACTTAGCATTGCCAGAATTTCTCCTCGAGTGCATCTCTTTACCGTTAGCCATGACCCTGTTTACCTCCCATCACCAGCACATTTCAGGGCGCTCACGTGCCGGGGTGTGCTGCCCAGTTCTGGCACAGCGGGACGGTGCCTCAGCCCCTGTGCCCGCTCCCTCGCCCCGGCGCTGCTCAGCCCCGCTTCACCGCAGCCCTCGAGGGAGCAGGGGCAAGAGGTGACGGTTGTCACTGTCATGGCCCCTCTCCTTTCACCTTTCCTGCAGGACGGGCCCCGTGCTGGGCCCCATATCCCGGGAGCACGGAGCCGAGCGGGGCTGCCCTGGCTGGAAGCCCTGGGCACATCTGGGTCTGTGCGTCCTGGGTCCGTGCATCCTGAGGGGATGGGAGGGGGCTGCGCTGGGGCCAGCGGCTGGAGGAAGCTGACCCGGCCCGGCCGGCTGACCACAGCCTGCAGTTTGGGAGAGCCCCTGCGCCTCGGGGCCGTGCGAGGGAGGGAGCGGTGCGAGGGGAGCGGGACGGGGCTGCGTGCGTGGGAAGGGCTGCCCCGACACGCCGGGAGCGGGCTGCACGCTGCCGGCGCAGTCGGGCTGTGGCAGCCCCCGGGCAGCTCATCTGCGGGCCGTGCCCCGTGCTCCGGCAGCGGCTGGCAGGGACGGCTCTGCCTGCGGCTGTGGGGGCTCACAGCCGGTGCGGGACGGGCTCTGCACGATGCCCTCACCCTATCTTGTGCTGCCCAGCCCAGGCTGCTGGCCGGCCACCCCGGAGCCCCGCACTGCTCCCCATGGCTGGGGGCATGGTGCAGACCTCGCCCTGGGGGCTGCAGCCGTGTCCCCAAGCCCGAGGGCACCTACGGGGGTCCCGCAGCCTGACCCCGCTGGCCTCTGCCTTGTTTTTCTCTTGGCTTGGGTGCTGTAAAGCCAGAGGCAAAGCAGACACTTGACCGCTAATGAAATGTCATACAAAAATCATTCTATAAAGAGGTGATTTTTCTAAAGACTAATAACAAACCCCGGGGGTGAGGGCGGTGAGGCGGCGCAGAAGTGTGGAAGTCGGGTGGCGGGCGGGGTGCTCCTGCAAGGGAGCAGGGCCGCAGGCCAGAGAAATCAGGCTGTTTACCTATAAAAATCAAACTCGGCGAGGGTTTGTTTTCCCTGTGACTCGGATACGGTGCTTATCATTAGATTAAATGGTGGGAGGGAGAGAGGTATGTGTTGTATCATTGAATTAAGCGGTGGGAAGAGGGGACGGCAGCGGGCAGAATCTACTTAGAAGACCAATTTGTGGATCTCAGTTCCCTTGATAAAGTGGGAGTTTTCCTGCGAGCGCTGTGCCCCGGGGTGCCCGGCTGCAGCCATGGGGGTGCTGCTGCCCAGGCAGGCTGGGTCGGATGGCGAGCGGCGTGCGAGTGCTCCGGTGCCATGCCACCCCTCGGGTTTAGCCCACGGCTGCACCCGTTTGGCCTCTGCCCCCCCAGCCCGGGCGGCAGCGCCTGTGCTCCGCTGGTCACTGGCAATGGGCGGCTCCCGCCGGGCAGCCGAGGGGAGCACAGCGGCACGGGCAGCGGGGCTGTCCCCCGCCAGAGGCTCCGCGGGGATGGGAAAGGATGCCGACAGCAGTCCTGTGGGAGCTAGCTCCTTGGGCTGGGGCTGGCCCTGCTCCCGGGGGCTGCGGGACACCCTGCTCCCTCTGCCTGGGGTCCCAGCAGTCCTGGGGGCCCGTGTGTGCCCGGGAGCCACTGGCCACAGGCGGGAGCTGCTGGCCGGGGCATGTGGCTCTGTGGGAGCGGGGGGACGACCAGGGCACAGGGGCTGCAGGCTCAGCCCTGCGGCACAGGCAGTGCCCCAGCTTTGGTGTGGCAGCCGGGGCCACGGTGAGCAGCTCCAAGGGACGGGACGGGCTCCAGCGGGCCTGGCAGGGGGACTTGCACCAGGGTCCTGGCCACCAGCAGACGCCATCCCTGCTCGGGGCTGTGCCTGGTGCTGCCGGCTCTGACCCCCGGCCAGCCCCCGCCGTGTGCCCCACTCCCCAGCGGGGACAGGGCTGGGCCCAGCGATCTGCCATGCCCGGCACAGACCCCTTGGGGTGCCGGACCCAGCCAGCCTGCGGGCAGGATGCCGGGACACGACAAGGGGGCTCTGGGGGGGACAGGGGGTTGTGGGGCCATGGGGCAGTGCTGGGGGCTGCCAGGGGCACAGGCCATTACCGCAGGGACACCCCACGGGCTTGGGGTCCCCGTCATGGTGTGGCAGATGCGGGGCCTGGTGCTGCACGTCACCCTGCCTGGGCAGGGTCTGGGGGTCCCCGCACCCTCAGTGCTGCAGGGCCAGCCTGGCCCCGGTGGGGCATCACGGTACCACGGGGTGACAGTGGGGTGTTGCCATGGCAATGCTGCAGCAACAGGCACAGGACCCGGCGCCACTTGATGACCATATTTACCTTCCCAGAAACCGCTTCGTGCTCCAGCAATTTGCCTCAATTAGGCTTGTTACCGCGTCAGGAGGCTGCAGTGACGGCAGCGTCCGTGGGGGCCAGCAGCAACGCGGGGGCCTGCCCTAGATGGCTCCGGCACCGCCGCTCCGGCCGCCTCCATGTCCACCCCCGTCCCCCCCCCCCCTCCCTATCCCTGCACCCGGGGGCCCAGGCAGACCCAAACTCCTGCGCTCCCCTCCCCTTGCCTGCTCAGCCCCACAGCACCACCCCTCCCACGGGTGATGTGGCCCCACAGCACCACCGCGCTGCCCCACGGCATTGCCCCGTAGGCTCACAGCCCCCCCGGCACCGCGGCCCAAGCCCCTCCGCCCCACGTCCCCGCTGCCTGCGCTGCACCAGCCCCTGGACGCCAGGTCCCCGCTTGGCCTGGACAGACGGCACCTTGTCAAGTAAACAGGAAAATTACTGCGTGCGCGGCACGGCGCTGCTGCCGGGAGCCAAGCGCCGCGGGGCCAGGGCTGGAGCTGTGGGCATTCCCCCCCCACGCCACGGCCACAGCTGTGGGCATGCCCCCCCCCCCCGCCACGGCCAGAGCTGTGGGCATGCCCCCCCCACGCCATGGCCAGAGCTCTGGGCATGCCCCCCCCATGCCATGGCCAGAGCTCTGGGCATGCCCCCCCACACCACGGCCAGAGCTCTGGGCATGCCCCCCCACACCACGGCCAGAGCTGTGGGCATGCCCCCCCACGCCACGGCCGGAGCTGTGGGCATGCCCTCCCCACGCCATGGCCAGGCCGGAGCTGTGGGCATGCCCCCCACATGCCATGGCCGGGCCGGAGCTGTGGGCATGCCCTCCCCACGCCATGGCCAGGCCGGAGCTGTGGGCATGGCCCCCCCCACGCCACGGCCGGGCCGGAGCTGTGGGCATGCCCCCCACATGCCATGGCCGGGCCGGAGCTGTGGGCATGGCCCCCCCACGCCATGGCCGGAGCTGTGGGCATGGCCCCCCCCACGCCACGGCCGGGCCCGCTGACGCCCAGGCCCTCGCAGCGGTCTGGGACGCTGCCACCCCCGGGCAGCCGACGCGGCTCCCGCTGTCCCTCGTGCCGGCCGGCAGCGCCGTGGCTGTGGCAGTGTGGGCGATGCTGGGACAGAGGGAGGGGGGGGGATTGGGAAGGGGGGGCGACTGCCCACCCAGCGCTGATGTTTACTGCGTGGGGCTGCCGGGGCACAGCTCCAGGCGCCCGCCCCGCTCCCCATGTCCCGGGGCCGGGCCGCACGTGGGGGCCGGGCAGCCAGGGGCTGTCGCCTGCCTGGGGCCAGCGGGGGCGGCCGCAGCGGGGGGGGGGCAGAGCCCCACTCGCGGGGCCCCCTGGGGCGCAGGGGGTGGCGGCAGGGCTGTCCGTCTGTCCCGCCGCCACCCGCGGGGCAGGGTGCGCTCCGCCCGGGGAGGTGCGCCCGGCGGATCCCCGCACGCCCGGCGCTTGTGGCGCCCAAAGCCGGGGCACCCGGGCTTAGCGCTCCTGTGCGCGGCAAAAGCCGCTTAGGGTGCCCGCCCCCCCGGGGCACCCCCGGCCCCGCACCCCGCGGCCCCGCTCACCGTGCCCGGCACCGCCGGCGGCTGCTGCCCAGGGCCCGGGCCGGCTCCCGGGGGAGGGGGGTGCTCGCGGGCAGAGCCAAATGATTGAATTAAGGGCTCTGGCAGCGAGCAGGCAGAGCCGATTAGCGCCGGCAGCACGTGCTGCCGGGGAGCTGCAGCCCCTGGGGCCGCCGATGCTCCACGGCTGCCCGGCTCACCGGCGGGGGGGCACCGGGGCTGCGGGGGGGCACGGGGGCTGTGGGGGGGGTACGGGGGCTGCGGGGCGGGGAGAGGGGCTGTGGGGTGGGCACGGGGGCTGGGGGGGGTACAGGGGCTGTGGGGCGGGCAGAGGGGCTGGGGGGG
>BOSO01009885.1:60919-80103 GCA_018403395.1 Gorsachius goisagi
GGGGGGGGGGTACAGGGGCTGCGGGGCGGGCAGAGGGGCTGGGGGGGGGGTACAGGGGCTGCGGGGCGGGCAGAGGGGCTGGGGGGTGGGCAGCGGGGCCGTGGGGCAGGCAGAGGGGCCGGGGGGGGGCAGAGAGGCTCTCTTCTAGTGCAGCCCATCCCTACCAGGGGGGCCAGCTCCCCCTCCATGGCTGCGGCCATCACCCGTGGGTGCTCAGGGGCGCAGTCTGGGCCGCGGTGCCCCCGGCGCCCCCCCCCCCGCACGCCCGTTCCGCACAGAGAGGCGCACGCAGAAGTGGCCCTGCAGCCCAGCGTGGGCCCACACCTATTTACAGTCACGACAGATAAATTACAGCACTGCGCAAAGGGTCTCGAAGGCGCACAAGGGCAGCACCACAGGATGAACCCCCCACCCCATCCCACCCCCCACCCCCCGCCTCAGAAATCCCCCCCCTCCCGAGGTCCAGGTCCCGCTTGCCAAGCCTCACCCGCAGCTGGCCCAGCCGTGTCCATCGTCCCGTGCGTGTCGGGCACGGTGCGGTGTCCTCACCGGGGCGGCAGGGTCCTGCACAGCACCCGGAGGAGGATGAGGATGGGGCTGGGGAGGGGGCGGTGGCGACCCCAGCCAGCCCAGCCCGCGGCAGCGGGGCCAGCACAGCCCCCCCCGCTCTGGCTGCAGGCTCAGAGGTGGCTCTCGGCCGTGGTCTCGGGGAACTCATAGCAGTGGTGCCGGTCCCCCAGGGCGAGGTGCTCAGCCGTGCTGCGGCCGGTCCTCTCGAGGTAGTGGGTACCGGGGCGCGGGGCGGGGGGGCTGCGCCCCAGCCCGTTGGTGCAGCCGCTCACCAGCTGATGCTTCTCGCAGGCGCTGCCGGCGCCGTTGCGGGCGCTGGGCGCGTGGCTGTAGGTGTGCTTGTACTCCTCTGCCAGGTCCTTGCCCAGCTTCCAGCGCTGCCATCGCTTCAGCAGCTCTGCCTGCACCTGCGAGGAGCTGCCGTCAGCGCGGCCCCGTGCCTGCCAGCAGCTCGTGCCCCCCCCCGGCTGCCCGCGCCCACCCCCTCCCGCTCACCTCCTTGTTGACGAAGCAGTAGAGAATGGCCACCAGCATCCCCTGGGCGGAGGGAGGAGACACGTGAGAGGTGCGCAGCCAGACCCCCAACCCCAACCCTGGTCTTGTCCCTCCCGAGTCGGACGGTCCCTGCAGAGGGCCTGTCCTGCGTGGGGCTGGGCCCACCTGGAATGAGCTCAGGAAGAGGTCGAAGAAGAGCTTGACGTAGCGCAGGGTGCCCTGGGCATGCTCATCTGTGATGAAGGCGAAGACCACCTCGTGGATGCCCAGCAGCGGGATCAGCGTCAGCGTGGACTTGGCCAGCCTGCGCGGAGGGGGGACGGCAGCGCCAGGGTGGGCACAGGCTCCAGCGTGTGCACCAGGGGCGCGCGGGGCCGGGGCTGTGCCCGCCACCCACCTGAACTTGTAGTCGGTGTAGCGCATCTGGTGCGCACGGAGCTTGGAGACGAGGATCTGGATGATGCGGATGAAGATGAAGAAGTTGATCTGCAGTGGAGCAGAGCGAGCCGTGAGGGGAGGCAGGGGCAGGCAGGGCAGCTCTGTCCCCCCCTCCGGGGCAGCCCCTTTCGCAGCAGGCTCGGGGCTCTCGCAGGTGAAGGGCTGCGGTGGGCAGAGCTGCAGCCCCGGACTCACCAGGATGGCCAGGAACACAGGGAAGCGAAGGATCCACCAGAAGCCCATGTTGTTGTTGGTGGTCCAGCACCTGCAGAGGGGAGGGATGGGGACCACCAGGCAGCCCCTCGACTGGGCGGCTGCTGGAGCCCAGTGTGGCATTGGCAGCCCCAGCAGAGCGAGTGCCGCAGCCCCACACCCTGCTCCTTGCACGGGGCGATGGCATGGAGCCTCTCCCGGGCCGTCCCACCGTCCCCACACGTGTCCCAGCGCACCCACCCACGCCCCGCACACCCGCCGGCATCCACACTCACTGGATGTTCTCGTAAAGAAACTTGACGACGACCCAGGGGATGAGGAACAGCACGGGCGCCCCTGGGGGAGAGGGGGGCAGGGGCAGGTGAGGCCCGGCAGGGTCAAGGTTGGGGTCGGAGGACAGGGATGGGGAGCCAGCGCCCCCGCACTCACCCCAGCCAATGCACAGGTAGAGGGTGAAGTAGCTCCTCTCGGAGAAGACGGCCACCACCAGGAGGTTGTGCAGGTAGATGCCCTCCACCAGCAGCCAGCAGTAGTTGGCCACGATGCCGTACTGCATGAAGACCGAGGCCGCCCGGCAGCCCGCGGCCGCCTGTGGGCAGGGGTCAGGGCTGCCCCGCTGCCCGTGCCCCCGTGCCCCCGTCCCGCCCCGCGGCTCACCTCGTCGCTCAGCCAGATGTGCACGTTGTAGTCGTCGATCTTGTCGCTGTAGTGGGTCTTGAGCAGGGCGTCGATGACCAGCACGGAGACGCCCTTCAGGATGAAGGAGGCGAAGAGGTTCATGTGGATGTAGTTCCTCATGCAGTGCAGCTTGCTGGGGGGAGGGGGGGAGCTGCTGTCAGTGCCCGTGCCCGCACCCCCGCACGCCCCCCGCCCGGCCCCGCCGTGCCCACGCCCCTACCTGAAGCCCAGCAGCAGGGCCAGGGCGAGGAGCAGCGCACACAGGGACACCGAGTAACCCACGGTGTACATCACCTTGAAGCTGCCGTAGGTCTTGGCGAATTTTTCCTGGGGAGAGGGGGAGCAAAGTGAGGGCGAGGGCAGGGCAAGGACCCCCGCAGCGGCCGCCCCCCGGCGCTGCCCACCTGCGCCGCCAGGTCCTCGGCATCCAGCTCGCACTGCGTGGCGTTGCGCAGGGACTGTCCCCGGGGGCCCGTCACCCACTGCCCGTCCAGCCCGCAGGTCTTGAAGACGTGTCTGTGCTTCACTGCGAGGGCGAGAGGGCGATGGCCTGGGGCTGCAGCCGCACGTGGGCGCACACGCACGGAGACACGCATGCACACACGCATGCACGCACACATGCACATGCACACACACATACACGTGCACACGCATGCCCACGCATGCACACACGCACCCGCCCGGCCGTTACCTTTCTGGTACCAGGGCAGGAACCAGGGGCAGGGGACGCTGGCGGTGCTGTTGGGCAGCGTGTCGGGCCAGCAGGAGAACTTGTCGAAGGTGCGGTTACAGACGAGCTCTGCGGAGGGGGGGACGTGGCAGCGCCCTCAGCCCCACCCGCGCAGGGCACCAGGCGCCAGCCCCCACGCCAGCCCCTCGTCCCCCCGTGCCAGCCCCTTGTCCCCCCACGCCAGCCCCTTGTCCCCCCACGGCGGCCCCTCGTCCCCCCATGGAGGCCCCTCGTCCCCCCACGCCAGCCCCTTGTCCCCCCACGCCAGCCCCTCATCCCCCCATGCCAGCCCCTTGTCCCCCCACGCCGGCCCCTCGTCCCCCCACGGCGGCCCCTCGTCCCCCCACGCCAGCCCCTCGTCCCCCCACACCGGCCCCTTGTCCCCCCACGCCGGCCCCTCGTCCCCCCACGCCGGCCCCTCGTCCCCCCACGCCAGCCCCTCGTCCCCCCATGCCGGCGCTCACCCGTGGGCGCGGGCAGGCGGCTCATGTTGCGGTGGCACTCCTCACTGTACGCCTTCCAGCTCTCGAGGAGGAAATCCGTGATCTGGGCGGAGGGGCCCTGCGGGCACCGGGGAGCATCACTCACCCCCTGCCCGCGGGGGCCACCAACCTGGCTCAGGGGTGGCCATGGGCGAGTGTGGCTAGCACGCCGTGCCGTGCCATGCCGTGCCAATGGCAGGGCAGGCAGGAGAGGGCTGCACAGCGTGCCATGGCAAGGGGGGGTTGGTGGCGGCGCGGGGGCAGGCTGCGGGGCAGAGCAGCGCCGTGCGGGACGGCCCGTCCTCACCTGGCAGCAGAGCAGCAGCAGCAGGAGGCCGAGGAGATGAGGCTGGGACATCCCTCTGCCGGGCCGCGAGCCACATGGGGAGCAGTGCGGGGCGCCTGGCTTCCTACCGGCCCTCGGCAGCTCCTCTGCCCTGGTGGCGAGGGCCCTGGCGCACGGACAACCCTGCACGAGGTGAGATGCTGGGTCACGGGGACACCGGTGGTGGGACCCATCCTGGGGCAGAGCCGGGGTACGTGTGGCATGGGGCAGGCGGGCACGGGAGGGGACGCCACCCTGCCGCAGCACTGCCCCCCGTCACAGCACCACACTCCTGTCCCGTCCCTGCCTGGCTTCATCGTTCAGCTGTTGGTCGTCCGTTTCCCTGCGGGGCTGCATACCTGCCGGTTTGCCCCCAGGACGTCGTCGGAACTGTGGCCATGCCACCCCTGTGCCCGCCAAGCCAAAACCCCCAGCCCCCGCGTGGCTGGAGCGCAGCCACATGCAGGACATCACCCCCCCGCGCAGGGTGGACCTTTGGGTCACCCCAAGGCAATGCTGCCTCCGGACCCCCCCTGCACACAGACCCAGACCAGGGCCACCCCAGACAGGTGCTGGTGCCCATCGGTGCGTCGGTGCTGAGCCCCACGAGCCCAGGACCCCAGCGGCAGCCAGGACCCCTCCTCATGCCTGAGCATCTTCTCAGGGCGGGGGCTGGCGCCCAGGCTGCCTCCCCTCCCACCGCCTCCACGCCAGGGCTCGTGGTGGGGCTGTGCCCAGCGGTGGAGGTGGCCGGGTCCCTGGGACATCCCCGCAGGGTGGCCCTCGGGGCGCCCGTCCCGGTCCCGCAGGTCTGCCCGGCGCAGCACCCACCCACCCTGGAGGGGCTCAGCCTTGCCGTGCCGCGGTGGCCCCGTTGCCCCCAGCCCGGGCGAGCGGCGCAGCGCCTCGTGTGACACGGCGCCCATGCAAAGCCCAGCTCACGAGGCGCCGTAATTCCCTCCATCCCCCTAAGCCGGTTACAGGGCTCCTGAGTGGGATTTCGGCTCCTCCGACAAGGGCCCATTCTGACGGCAGCCCCACGGCACGGAGCGGCCGTGTGGGGTGAGGGGAGCCGGGCCGGGGGGGTTGGGGACGGGACAGACAGCACGGCCGGTACCAGTGCAGACGCTGCGGCATCACCCCCCGCCCCCCAGCCTCCCCCCGGGCACCGGCCGGAGCGCCGCGCTCCCCGACCAGCCACCGCTCCCAGGGCTTGCCACTCTGCCCGTGCCTATTTTTATCCCTGGGAAAGTCGCGTTTCCTCCATGCAGACCCACTCGCCATGTCGCAAGCGGCAGCCTGAGAAGCTCATTAATCAGCACGTGGGGCTCCAGATGCGGCGTGGGGAGCTGGACCTGCCGGCGCAGCCTTATTTAGGCTGTCCCAGGACAGAGGGAGCCGTCCCCGGGGACAGGCTGTGCTGGGTGGGCTCTGGGAACAGGGGCCTTCGCTGGGCGCTCGACGGCCCCCTGCCCACGCCAGCATCCCTGTCCTCACCCCCCCCCCCAGCATCCCCTGTCCCTGTCCTCACCCCCCCCCCAGCATCCCCTGTCCCTGTCCTCACCCCCCCCCCAGCATCCCTGTCCCTGTCCTCGCCACAGCCCCCCCAGCATCTCTGTCCTCAACCCCCCACTAGCCCCATGCCAGCATCCCTATCCCTGCCCCTGTCCTCCCCGCAGCCCCCCCAGCATCCCTGTTCTCCCCGCAGCCCCCCCCAGCACCCCCACCTGCCCCATCCCGCTGCCGCCCATGGCCCGGCCCCGTGGGACCCTCCCAGAGCCCGGCCCCTGCCCCGAGCATCCCTGCCCCGAGCGGAACCGCTCCTCCCGGGCACTGTGGGTCAGCAGCAAACGCTGCCAGCCCCCCTCCGCGGCCCGGGGAGGCAGCTTTGGGGCAGAGGTGTCTCTATTTTTAGCTGCCTGCAATGGGATTTAGCGGCGGGGAGGCCTCTGCCCTAGACTCCCCCCGGGCTGGCAGCCACCCCCCAGCCCCCGGGCCCTGCAGCGGCCAAGCTGGGCAGACTGCACTGGGTGAGGGGTGCTGGCGCCCGGGCTGGTCACGCTCCTCGCCTCCGGCACGGGGTTCCCCGCTTCGCAGCGAGCCCTGCCCGGGCCCTTTGCCCCAGCTGCCCGCGGTCCCACGCCAGCCCCCCCCCGGCGGTGCGAGGGACCCCCGGCAGCTCGGCCACCCCACGGTGCACTCTCAGAGACACGGGCTATTTCTGGCAGAGACGTGGGCACGCAGGGGGAGCCGCGGACCAGTCACTGCCCGGGGTTCGGCACAGGCGGGCGGTGGCAGGGAAGGAGCAGTGGCCCTGCGCAGCCGGGACAGCGGGGTCTGGGGTGGCTCGGACACCGGCAGCGCCGAGCACCTCCCCGGGAGCTGGCACTGCCCAGCGTCAGTGCCTGCAGTGCTCGGAGCAGCGGTTGCGGCCGGTACCGGGAGCCCCTCTTTGCCGCGTCCGCTGCTGTCAGAGGCAGCGCCGCGGGAGGGACCCAGCTCCGCGTCACCCCCTCCCCTCCCCACCCTGCTGTGCCCAACCGGCTCCAGTGCCACGTTCCCCTGCCCTGGCACCTCACCCCCAGCTGGGCCAGGTTTTGGGGGGACCCTCCACCCCGCTGAGCCACGGGCACCGGCTGGAGGGTGCCCGGCATGCCGGCGGGTGCATCTGCTGGGGCTGCGGCACGCCGCAGTGGGCACACGGGGGACTTTTGCCCCACGCTGGCGTTGGGCAACGCGGTGAGTTCCTGTGTCATGGCTCTGCGGCTGCTGACCCCCGTGGAGGCCGGGCTGCAAACACCAGCGCTGCTCGGCTGGCGAGGGAGACCTCACGCCCCGACAGGAGAGGAGGAAAGAGGAACCTGGGGCGGCAGCGCCCACGCAGGGAAGGGGTCAACGCCAGAAGCCCCAGGGGGCTGGAGGTGTCAGACCCAGGCACCATCACCTACCCTTGGGGTGGGGGGAGCGGGGCCGTCACTGGTGCCCACACTGCTGTGCTGAGCCCTTCCCGAGCCAGCGGTGCCGACCCCTGCAGCGGTGGGGGCAGAGCAAGGACCCCTCTCCCCCTGGACCAGCTTCTCTGCAGCCCCTGGAGCTGCCCCGTCCCAGTGGCTCCTGGCCTGGCTGCTGCTGGCCCCGGGCTTGCAGTGAGGTGGGGGGGCCGGGGCGCCCAGCCTGGGGAGGGGCCGGGGTGAGCCGAGTACCAGGGCGCACTGTGCTGCCAGGCTGCTGCCACCGCTGTGGCATCGCACCAAGCCATAGGGAATGGATGGGAAAAGGCTTGTGTGGGGATTGTGCCCCCCCACCCGGGGGGTGTGCAGCCCCCAGGCTGCCCTGCAGCAGCTCTGTGCCCATGCGGACCCCCCGAGCGCCCGGCAAAAAGCCGCTCCCCTCCTTCCGCCCAGGTTGGCTTCCCCCAGGACTTTGCCGCCCCGGGCGGTGCCTGCCTCTGGCTGCCACCACACGTGCGAGGGAACGCGCTCCACATCTGGGATGGCTGCGGCCGATTGCTCCATGGATCATCGGCTCGGTGAAGTCTCCACGGGGACACTCATGGGCATCTGCAACGTGACCCGGGAGCCCCCTGGAACAGTCACGGCCCCGTACGAGCGCCGGAGGCCGGCACAGCCCACCGCAGCCCGGCCCCGCGAGCGCAGCCCTGTGCCCAGCACGGCACCGCTTGCTCAGGAGGCGGCGGTGGGGGCTGCGTGCCCTCCAGACGCGGGGATTAGCCCCCAGCGCGCTAATGCAGCGCTTTCCACGGCTCGCTTGGCTTTGAGCTCAGAGGTACAAGCCAGCGCGGCAGGGGCTTCGGCACTTGGCAGGGAAGGGGACGGTGCAGGGCCAGAGCTGATGCAACGCCAGCGCGAGCCTGGCCCTGCAGATGCTGCCCCGCTTTCCACCCAGGCCCACGGCAAGCAGGACAAGTGGCGGGGGAAGACGTGGGGAGGCCCGGGAGGTCTGGCCCGCACCCTGCACTGTCCCTGGCCCGAGTATGGGGGTGCCTCCCACCTCCCGCCCCCCACCTGCGGCGCACAACTGCTCCAGCCCTCCCCTGGGAAGCGAGCGCAAGGAACGTGGGCAGCGGAGGAACAGCTGAGCTGCCTGGAGCAGCCCTCGCGCCGCGAGAATGCAGCTCGTTTGCACAGAGCGACATGATTGTGGGAACACCGAGCAGCAGCGCACGGAGAGCGCCGCCGCCACCAGGCACCGACAATGTCGGATTCTGTGCCACTTTGGACCAAGAAAACCTAAAGCAACCCTGACAGCGTTTTCGTCAACAGCAACGCAGGGTGCACGCAAACGGCGCTCGCCCCTGCGCTGTCAGGACGAACGCTCTGCATCGCCGCCACCACTGCCCCGCTGCTGAAAGGGACGGTCAGGGGCATCCTCCGCAGCTGCCCCGTAGCAGGGAGGGAGCGTGGGCTGCAAGCGCGGCAGGGCAGCCAGGCAGCGGGCAAATAACCTTGCTGCCCGGCAGGCTCTGGTGAGGGGATGCTGAGCCACACAGCACCTCGGTCCTGGCTCGGGGCAGCGGGTTGCTCTTGTTCATCACATTGCATGAAAACCCGTGGAATAGAGGCGGGCGGCACGAGAGGCGGTGTGACACGTGTGGTTAGCGTGTCACAGGGGAAGCACAGGGCTGGGAAAAGCCTAGGAAAAGGTCAGTGCAGACGGGCGTGTGTGCACGCACGCCTGCGCTGGGAGCTCAGCACCGGCCGCCCCAGAGCAGCTCGTGTCACAAATGAACGCCGTGGTCATCCCGGAGCTCAGGACAACCCCCGGTACCTCGCCGAGGAGCGAGCTCAACCCCTGCCGAGGCGCCGATGCGCAAGTGGCGTTGCACACAGCAGCCCGTCCTGCAAGGGGACCTGGCTGGGTTCATCTCCCCTGCGTCCAGCTGGCCCAGACCCTGCCTGGGCGCCTGCTCTCAGCCCTGCACGGCCGATCAGGGCTTGTGGTCACATTTTTTCATTAACTATTTTTAATCCATGTTTTGCCTCTTCTCTGTTCAGCCTTTTTTTCCCCACTCCAGGCAACAGAACATGAAAAAAATCTGCACCGCAGCATGCGGAAAGGAGCAGGGATTGGTGGGAAGGATGGGAGCTGGCAGCTGGGGCTGCACTAACATGCCGAGGAGGGGTCCTGCAGGCCCTGAATTTTCCTGCTGATGCACAGATAAAGCCGAGGAAATCACAGGGGCAACCACTGAATTTGGCATGGGTCAGGACACCCACAACACGCGCTGCCGAGCGCTGCGGTGGGCAAGGCGGCTGCGTTACAGGGCGCACGACGAGGCGCTGGGCGGGGGCTGGTGGGCAGCAGCAGATGCCCCATCCTCTGCCCACCCAGCCACCACGGCTCGAGGGGAGCTGGGCTGACACCACCGTGCCCTGCTCCCCCTCGCCGCCCCGCAAGAGCTGCCGGGCTGGGAAGCGCAGCGCAGGGCAGAGGTGGTCTTGGCAGCTGTTTTGGAGATGCGCTCGCAACCACGAGGGCGGCAAGGTCACATACCCAACATGTCCTGGTTAAACAGAGCCATTTACCAACACCGTGTTGACACAGCAGAGCTCGGGACAGAGTCACAAAGGGCACTCGCAATGGGCCCCCGCAACACCCAGAGAGCTTGGGAAGGGTGCAAAAGTATCCCCCATTTCTGCCCCTCCGCAAGAAAGCCCCGGCACTGCTGTGCCCATGGCAGGGGGACCCATCGGGCAGCACCCCGGCGAGGGGCTTCTCGGGGAGATGCTCCCAGCGTGCCAGAGCCCGGCTGGTAGCGCTCACCTGGGGCTCACAGCAGCCGGGGCAGCACCCAGGGGTGCCGAGACAGCAGAGCCCCTTCCCAGGGGTGCCAGAGGCAGCGGCTCAGGCAGGGAGCGGGCACGGCCCAGCCGGGACCTCCCCAGCCCAGGACACCCCTTGCCGAGGGGCTCAGCCCCACCGGGGCCGGCGCCCAGCACCGGGACGGCTCCGGGAGCTGCTGCTCCGGACTCCCGGGGCTCAAGCCGCGGCCCCAGGGATGCGCATCCCGCCGGCCGGGGGTCCCCGAGACCGCGGGGATGGTCGCTCCCCTCCCTCCTCCCCCCTCTTCCCCGTACCTGTCGGGGCTGGGCTGGCGGCGGCTCCCGGGCGCATCTCGGTGCTGGCGGGGACGGGGACCGGGACCGGCGCTCTCCGCCGATCCGGCGAAAACTTTTGCCGGAGCCGCGGCGGCGGCGGCTGTGGCGGCTCGGGGGGAGGGACCGGTGCGGGGGGAGGGACCGCGGGCGAGGAGCCGCTTCCCACCGCCCCGCTCCTCCCGCCGGCCCGGGGGGGGCGCGGCCCGGTGCCCCCCGCCCCGCCCGGTGCCGCCGGCCCCAGGTGCTCGGCGCGGCGCTGCCCGCGAGGCCCCGCATCACCGGCGGCTGCACCGGGAGCTGCGGGGGCGTCGGCGCTTGTCCCCGCCGCCGGCTCCTCCGCCCCGCCCCGCTCCCGGGCACCGGCTCGGCTCGCCGGTGCGGACGGGGCGGGCGGAGCGGCGGGGGCCGCTGGACCGCACCGGCTCCCGAGGGAGGGGGACGGGGGTGCCCGCGGCTCCGGGGGGCCAGAGCAGCCCCCGCTGGGTGCCGCGAGGTCCCCCGGGGAGGCTCCCCCGGCCCCAGCGAGGCGGCGGGGCCTCGGGGCTCTCGGTCCCTGGGGGTTTCCTGGCGCTGTCCCCCGCCCCGTCCCAGTCCCGCGCCCCGGCCCTGCCCCCCCCCCAGGACCCGGCCGAACCCCCGCCCCGCAGCCGGGAGCTGCCTCCCGGTCCGGCCGCCGCTGGCGGTGACGGCTCCGTGTTCACCGCGCGCTGTCCGGCTGCGGCACAACCGGTAAACACGTCCCGGTAAACACGTCCCGGTAAACACGTCCCCCCCGCGCCCGGGGCTGGGGCGCAGCCTGGGCGAAGCCCCCGGTGGCGGGGATGGCAGCAGCCGCCCCGGCCCGGCCCGTGGGCACAGACACCGAGGGTCCTCCCGCCGGGAGCCCGGCCAGCCCCCCTGGAGAGAGCCCTTGCACCCCTCGGGGTCGGGAGGAGCCCGCGGAGGGGGAGGCCCGCAGCCCCCGGTGCGGTGCCCTGTGGGAGCCCCTCCCGGCGGCAGCCCCGGGGCTCGGTCCCACTGCCCGGGGGCGGGCGGAGGGCAGGATGAGACCGGGGGGGCCATCAGCTGCCGCGGGGGCCAGCACAGTGGGCAAGGGGCTGCTGGCCGGCCCGGGGCCTCTCGCTGCCCGATGCTGCCATGAGCGGTGCCCGCCGCGCTGCGCTCCGGGCCATGGCTGGCACACGCTGTCCTGGCGGCGTGGCGTGGGTGCCATGGGGGACGGAGGGCACGCCAGTGCCAGCAGTGGGGGACGGAGGGCACACCAGTGCCAGCAGCGTGGGGCTGGTGCAGCCAGAGGGATCACGGCCCGGCTGGAATGGCCCTGCCGCCGGCTGGCACGGGGCTGGTGGGCTCCGTGCCCCCAGAGCGTGGCGGCTGCCCAGGGCAGGGCCCCGCTGCTCCATCGCCCCCCTGCTCCACGTTCACCTCCCGTGTGGGTGCAGAGCAGCGCCCACCAGCCCTGGAAGCGGTGCCGGGGTGGCCGGGGGCACGAGCCGCCACAGCCCGGCAGCCCCCTGCCCCTCACGAGGAAAGAGGGCTTGGCTCCCCCCACGCTCACCGGCCCACAGCTCTCACACGGGGCCAGGCGCAGGAACAAAGCGGCAATGCCAGCCAGCATCATTACACTTCGTTAAGGTGACGAGCTTTCACTTCTCTGCTGTCCCAGGCTGGCTCTGTTCCGCCTGCTGGAGCCCAATTAGCGTCACATCCAGGAGGCAGCTCCCGGGAAGAGGCAGAGGTGGGTGAAGACCCCCCCTGGCTCAGCATGGCTCTCCTCCCTCCGCCTCTGGGGAACTCAGCTCCAAGCCTGAACCCCCCACGGGGCGGGGGACACACAGCATCTCCCCCACCCTGAGCAGGACACCAGGCCCTGTGCTTGTTCCACTGTTTATTATAATTAAGGTCACAGATACTCCAGTTCTTTGATCCCTTGGGGCCACCAGGCAGAGGGGTGCATGTGGCAGGGGGACTGGTGCCCGCAGCCCCCGGGTGCAGGGTGGTGGAGGGTGGGGGGGCCATGAGGCAGCCTTGGGGCCGGGGTCCGCCCTGGCCTCGGTGCAAGGGGGGGTTTGGCTGCAGAGCGGTGCTGGACGGAGGCCCCCACGCGAGGTCGGGGCTGGTGGAGGGCAAGGGGGCGCCGGGTCCTCGGGCACGGGGGGGCTGGCCCCAGCTGGAGCTGGGTGAGGGCAGGCCCGGGAGAAGGGCTCCAGGCCGTGCCTGGGGGGCCGAGCGGCTGCCCCTCGCCCCCAGGGTCCGTTCTCCGTCGTCATTGGTATGAGGCACAATCCCTGAAGAGCCCAGCAGCCGTTGGGTGCTGGTGAGTTTTGGCCAAGCAGAAGCAGGGGGTGTTTGGGGAGGCGGGGAAGCAGAGGGGGGATGCCAGGCTGCCCGGGGGCCAGGGGAGGAGCGCGGGGGGCCAGAGGCACTAAGGGAGCACGGGGCCTTGCTGGGCTACACCTGCGCCTCCTCTTGCTGCTCGCAGGAGGGGCCGGGAGCAACCAGCCCCGCACCCCGCAGCCCCCAGCGCGGGCCCTGCCGCAGGGTGCTTGCTGCCCCCCCAGGCTCTGCGACCGGGCACGGAGCCAGGCGGCCGGGTCCCCCGTCCCCCCCGGGATGTGCAGCCCTGTTCCCAGAGCCCCGTGAGGGACAGGGCTGAGGGAGGTCAGGGTGGAACTCGTGGCCAGTAGGGCAGTGGGAAGACAGCAAAAAAAAACCCCAAACCGACAGTGCAGAGGGGACAGGAGGCCCAAGAATATCCCAGAGGTAATGGAGGTGAGAGAGGGAAGGGGGTCTGGGACTGGCTGGCCAGAGGCACTGGCAAGGCACGGGAGTGGGGATGGGGACAGGGGGAGTGGTGCTGGCTCCAGACAGCAGAGAGGGGTTCCGGGATCTCAGTGGTGACCCGCACGCTCACCCCCTGGGGCGAGGCAGGTCCCGTCCCTCCTACTCAGGTGATCACTTTGATCCCAAAATATTTGCGTAGCTGTTCCAAGAAGACAAAGGTGAGGACGGTGTGAGGAATGAGCCGGATGGCAGCAGGAACGAATCCCTGGAAGGGGAGAGCGAGAACGAGGAGTCAGCACGCGCCCGGCCCTGGGCTTCCCCGTCAGAGCCAAGGGTGCCCGGCAGCCCCACGCGCGGGGAGCGGGACGAGCTTGCAAGCGCGGGGTTGCGGCTGGCTGGGCATGCAGCGCGAGCTCCCAGGAGCTGGGGCCTTGGTGGCAGGCAGAGATTGCCGCAGCGGTGAGGGAGGCACCACAGCCATCGCTGTGCACGCAGAGCTCAGCATCATGCATCAACCCCTCTGCCCCCAAACACATCAGTGCCGGCATCACCACCACGTAGGCAGAATCTCAGCAGAAGCCCGGGTCAGATCCCACAACCCCGGTTCAGAAGGGGGTTGGACGCTGCCTGGGGAAGATGAGCAGACAGGCTGTAACAGGGAAAATGCCTGACTGGCAGCATCTGGAAGAAACCTCGGGTTTGAAACCCCTCTTCGGGGGCCCTCCCGGGAGCAAGACTGAACACACGGGTGACTGTGCTGAGCCCGGGCACGTAGGGCCCATGGTCAGTGACATCCAACGCGTGCTGGAGCACCGCTGCCCGTACCTGCGTTCCCGTTTGGGAACCCTGCGGGTGCAACAGGGCAGCTGCTGCGCTGCCTGGCCCAGGCTGCAAGCCCGAAGAGGCCAAGGCTCGCGACGCTCCAGGGCCACGCCGGGGACGGAGGCCTGACGCAGGGAGCAGTCGGGCTGCCGGCAGCAGAGCCGGGAGGGCTCCTGCCCCACAACTGTTCTGGACCTTGAGCTCTGCTCCCAGCCAGCCTCCCCGCGCGCCACCCTGCCAGCCCATCCCGCGCACCCCCAGCCAGGTACCTTGTAGAAGGCGAGGGGGCCGAGCTTGGCAGTTTCCATGGCACAGTGGGCGACACCCTGGAGCAAGAGGGAGAGAGGTGAGGAGGTGCCAGGAGGCAGAGGCCAGCACGCAAAGGGGACGGGACCGGCAGCAGCGAGGTGGGCAGGACGGGCTACTCACCCGGTACTCGCCCTGGGAGTTCATGAGCCGGGTCTTGAGCACATCCAGGGGCTGGCACAGGAATGTGGCGCATCCGCCCTGGGGAGAGTCAGTGGGGGGGGGACGGGGAGGGGTCAGGAGCTCCAGCTCATGGAAAAGACCCAGGTGCCAGCGACTGCCATGGTCACTGGGGAGCCCAGAGCCCTGCCTGCGCCCAGCCCCATGCTGGGAGCCCCCCAGCCCTGCTTCGTCAGAGTCCTGAGCGGCAGCTCTGGCAGCTCAGCCTGGGGTCCTGAGCCCGGCTGCAGGCAAACCCAGCCCCAGCCCTGCCTCCCCGCACCCAGCCCCGCTCACAGCGATGAAGCTGGCCAGGAAGTGAGTGAAGATGTTGTCTGACAGCAACCCAGTGGCGAGAACCAGCTGCTTGGCCTGGTCATAACAGGAGAGCTGTGGAGACACGGCCTATTAGCAACACGGCCCCCCTCCCCGCCACACCAGGGACTACCCCTGTCCCTGCCCCAGGCACCTATTGCCCAGCAGAGCTGTCCCACCTGCCCAACGGTGACTAAGGCCCCTCGGCTGGATGCCATCGTAGCTCCCGAGAAGAGTTTCTTCAAGCCCTCTGTGGACAGACAGACGGGGATCAGCACAGTCCTGGGACATTACCCACGCCCCCCTCCCTGCCCAGTCTGCCCCCCAGGCTCCTCACACAAGTCCTTACAACACGCGACAGCGAATACGCTGCCGGAAAGGGGAACCCTGCAGAACAGCCCTACCTCCTCCCTGCTGCCGTTCATTCCCCTCCCCAGCTGCTCCCCCCTCTCGGGCTTTTTCATAGCAGCCCCCGGCAGGTCTCTCCTCTCCACTGGAGTACAGGCAGGCTGCCAGGCCCTGCCTGGCCCGTGCCCCAGCCAGAGGTAGTGGAGGTGCTGGGCCCCCCTGCCCGACGCTCAGCTCCCCTGGCCCCATGGGCCCCAGGACCACCCTTCGTCCCCCCTCCCTGCCCCGGCTGGGTGAGCCCCCGCAGCACCCCCCCGACGGAGCTCCCCGGGCCGCTCCTGCCACAGCTTCCCAGTGTCAGCGAGGACACCCCGGGCGGGCTCACCCCACCCCGGCTGGCACGGCCTCACCTTCCCGGAGGACGCGGTACATGCCGTCCAGGGCATGGGAATAGCTGGAAGGAGCGAGAGGGGAAGTCGTCAGGGTCTGAGGCCCCCCAGCACCACCGCCCCGAGCCGGCAGCGGCAGCTCCCGGGGCCGCGGCCACGGCACCGGCCCCGCCACCCCCGGGCACCGCCGGTGCGGTGCTGCCCCCCCGCGGCCGCGCGGACCCCCGGCCCCGGGAACCCCCGGCCCGCTGCCCCGGACCCCCACTCACTTGCGCCGCAGGGGGGGCGGCTGCTTCACGTCGTTCTGCATCCTGTAAGGCAGAGCACCACGGGGTGAGCGGGGGCCAGAGCCCGCTGTGCCCCCAGCACCGGGGTCCGGGGCGAGCCTGCCCCCGCTCAGGGCAGAGGCCAGCAGACGGACTGGGCCCCCTGCGTCCAAAGGGACAAGGAAGCGGCCTCCAGCCCCACACCCCCTGGGGGGCCATGCAGGGGGCTGGGGCCTGGGGCTGTCACACTGAAGGCAGAACAGCTCTGGGCCGCCGGGGTACAGAGCTCCCCCGCAGTCCCGACTGGGGCACCAACCACGGGGCAGCCTGGTGAGAAGTCAGGAACATGGGGAGCATCCCACCATCCCAACTGCTGCCACACGCCAGCCACAAGTGTCCCTCACCAGTGGCACCGGGACACAGGCAGAACTGACCTGACATTCACCATGTCTGCCGGGGTCCCCACGAACCCGCCGGTGAAACCTGCGGCCAAAGAAGAGCCGGGGTCAGGGGGCTCCTCCAGCCTGAGGGGGCCCAGGGCTGAGGGGGGCTCTCCCTCGCTCACCTCCCACCGCACCCAGCAGCACTTTCTGGTAGAAGGGGGGAGGCCCCTGACTGCCCTGGCCCAAGCGGTCCCTCGCGGTCTCATAGATGGCAAAGCGAGTCAAGGAATACGTCATCTGGAGGAGAGGGAGGATGAGCCGCTGTGCCCCGCTGGGCGCCTGCCGCCTCGGCCCCCGTGGCGCGGGGCAGCCTGTCAGCTCCAGCCCCGCTGCCAGGCAGGGGGGGCAGCGCCACGCAGCAGGGGCTCCGAGCTGGCCTCGGGGGACCAGAGGCCGTCAGGGCACGGCGGCACTCACCTGCCGGCACAGCGAGGCGCTGAGCCCGTTGTAGAGAGCCAGGAAGCCGTCGGTGCGGATCACACGCATCGCCATCCCCATCATCCGCATCTTCACCTCCTGCTGCGTCTGCAGGTGGACCTGGGGCAGAGTCCGGCAGCATCAGCGCGCCAGCCCAGTGCTGGGGCTGGGCAGAAACGGGAGAGCGCAGGGCAGCGGAGCAGGGATGGCCACCCTGAGCGCTTGTCAGGGGAACTCGTTAGCACTTGCGCAGGAGCTTCCACACAAACAGCAATAGCTCCAGGCTCCCCACACCTAAGCAGTACTCGGAAACTGGCCCAGGCTCAGGGCGGTGGAGGCCGGAAGGGGAGTGCTGAGGCACCTGCCCACGGTCCCTCCCAGGCACCTGCCCAGCTCGGTGGCCTCAACAGCACGCCCCAAGATGAAGTGGCAGCGCCTGCTCCTCCAAGAAAGGCCCTGGGCCACGTTGAGGCGGGGAGGATCTAGAACCACGTGAGCAAGCGAGCAACCAGTGCGGGTTTGCTCGGAGGGACCATGTCGGGGCGGGTGAGTTCCTGACCTCCTGCTGCCCTACACCCTCGCTATGCGAGGCGGCAGGCCTCCAGAAGTAACTTCCCATCCTCCCCAGCTGCAGGAATCACAGAGGCAGGAAGATAACCCTGCAGCCCTGCTCCGAACCGCTCCCTGCCACAGCCAGACACAGCCCGGGCATGTGGGCACCCGGCTCCCCACCCACAGCAGCCCAATGCTTCCCACCAGCACCAGAGAAAGCGGAGCGGGCGCTGGCCGGGAGAGGGGAGCCGTGCCGGCCAGTGCTGGAGCACGTTCTGAGCGCACCCACCCGGCCCGTGCTGCAAAGATCACGTGTGGGTCAAAGGCCTTGGGAGATAAATCGGAGAGAGCAAAGGGTCGCTGGGGGGGGCCCAGGGCTGGCTCCCGTTACAGAAGCCCCAGCAGGGCCGGGGCGTGGGACACGCAGCAGGACGCTGGGAACAGCCTCCGACTCCCGTGTGGGGCAGCAGCAGGGGTGCAGGGAAGGGACCTGCCTCCCACCCCGGCAGGCGGATTTCAGACGTCAGGGACCGCAGCCCGCGGTGCGCCAGGGAGCTGGGCGAGCGGCTGCCGTGCGGCCCCAGGCAGGCAGGTACGCCAGAGCCATGCTTGGACGTGCTCCGCTGCCTGCCTGTCCCAGGGCAGCAGGCAGGGCAGGCAGGCGGGCAGGGGAGGAGCTGGCCAGCAGCGTGGTCACTGCCGCAGGGCAGGCAGCCCCGTGGGCGGCCAGCGGCTGCACACAGCCGGTTCAGCGGCTCCGGCAGGGGCCAAGGTCCAGAGGTACAGTGAAGCGCCCTTGGCCCCCTGCCCTGCCAGACCCTGAGGCCCCTCGTGCTGCCCCATGCCTGGCACCAGCCCCTGCTGCGGTGGAGCGCCGGCCCAAAGGCAGGCCCGTGTTCAATATTCAGGTGTGAACCCTCTGGCAACAGCAGCCGTCTGACCCGGGCTGCTCACGGCTGCGGGGCATGCAGGGGCTACGCATCCATGGGGGACAGTGTGTGGGGACGCAGCCCAAAAGCCACACCCCTCACGCTGGCTCAGGGACAGAGGCAGACCTAGAGGCATGTGCCAGACTAATTCCCCTTCTTAGCGCCTTGCCAGGGCATCCTACACGAGCTCCCACGGGCTGCCAGCCACCTCCGCCGGGCAGACAGGGCCAGCCGGGCATGGCAACAGGCCGAGCACCGGGGAAGCGGCGGCATCCCCCTGCCAGCGCTGGCTCCTCTCCCGGGCCCGCGCCCGCTGCATCTTCCCCTCTCTCCATGGGCTGGGGTGGGACGGGGCTGCCTGTCCCGAGCCTCCCCCCCCGGGCACGGCCCCGAGCACGGCAGGGCCTGGCCTGGGCTCGCTCTCCCGCTCCCCCTCCGCAGCCTGCCCGGCTGCCAGGCTCGTCACCGCTTGGCCGGAGCACAAGGCTCGGGGCAGCACTGGCATTCGCCCCGTCCGTGGGTGCTGGCAGCGCAGGGCTGCGCGCGGCGCTCTTTGTGCGGCAGCGGGGATGCCAGGCCGGCCGCGGCGCCTAGGTGACATCTTGGCCTGGGGACACGGAGCCCAGTGGGCCCGCGGCCAACGCCGCCGGCCCCGGAGCTGCCACCGTGCCTCAGGCAGGCACCTGGGCAGGGCTGGCCGGGGCACCCCGAGCCCCCCAGCCCTGAGCCGTGTCCCCCCTCGGGCCCGCACCCGCCCCTGGGCCGGGCCCTCGTCCCCTCAGCCCCGTCGCCACACCGCCTGTCTCCTCCCCGCGTCCCCGCGTTCTCGGTCCCCTCCCAGCCGTGAACCGGCCTCTCGGAACCGGCCGCCCGGCAGCTGTTTCCCCGGTCCTCCGCAGCCGTTTCCCGGCTCCTCAGATCCGGCCCCCCGCTGCCGCTCCCCGGCCCCCCACAGCCGCTCCCCGGCCCCCCACGGCCGGCCCTTCAGAACCGTCCCCTCCCAGCCATTCCCCGGCCCCTCCAAGCCACTCCCCGGCCCCTCCAGAGCCGGCCTCTCCGCAGCCCTTCCCCGGCACCTCAGAGCCGGCCCCACCGCCACTTTCCCCCCCACCGCAACCGCTCCCGGCCCCTCAGAGCCGCTCCCCGGGACCCCCCACAGCCGCTCCCCAGACCCCCACAGCCTCTCCCCGGGCCCTCAGAGCCGCTCCCCAGACCCCCCCAGCCTCTCCCCGGACCCCCACAGCCTCCCCCCCGGGGCTCCCCCACAGCCGCTCCCCAGACCCCCACAGCCTCCCCCCGGGGCTCCCCCACAGCCGCTCCCCAGACCCCCGCAGCCTCCCCCCGAGGCCCCCCACAGCCACTCCCGGGCTCCCCCACAGCCTCCCCCCGGGGCTCCCCCACAGC
>BOSO01009886.1:2591-33035 GCA_018403395.1 Gorsachius goisagi
CTATAGGGCTTTCGGGCTATAGGGCTTTCGGGCTATAGGCTCCAGGGCGGGAGCGCTGAGCCCGAGGGGCGGGGCGATGCCGCTGGAGGGGGCGGGGTCTTCCTCGGAGCCACGCCCCTCCCCGCGCCGTGACGCATCACGCAGCGGCCCCGCCCCTCCCTCCCGCCCCACCGCGCAGGCGCGGCCGCAGCCCTGAGGCGCTGCTCCCTCCGCCGCCGCCGCCATGGGGAAAAAATCCCGCGCCGCGCCGGGCCGCCGGCCCATCCTTCAGCTCTCCCCTCCCGGACCCCGCCGAGACGAAGCGGCGGTAGCGCCGGCTGAAGGAGTCGATTCGGGTTCCGAGCCGGGTAAACGGCGAAGAGGGGATGGAAGGCGGAAGGGGGGGGGGGGCGCTTTGTTGGCGGGGCGCGGCCTGGTGGAGGCCTCGGCGCGGCCTCCTCGTAGCGCTGCGGCCTAGTGACGGTACCGGGGCCGCGGGGGGGCGGGGCGGGGCTCTGCCCCGATCCGCGTCCCCCCCCCCCCGCCGCCTCCTCCGGCCTCAGCCCCCTCCCATTTTTAACGACTTTTCCATCACAGATGAACCCGAAGCGGTGGCGGAGCCCCCCCGCAGCGCTCCCAACCCGCCGCCCCCCGCGCCCGCTGCCGTCAAGCCCACAGGTACGAGGCCCCCTCAGAAAAAAAAACAAAAAAAATATAACACGCCCCCCTTAAAAAAAGTAGGAGGGGTGCCCCCCCCCTTTTTTTTTAGGGGAGGAGCATCCCCCACGGCCTGATTTTTCTAATAATGTATTTTTTTTCTCCTTTTTTTTTTTTTTGAGGGGGCTGTGGTTGTTCCCTTCTTCTTGAGCCCTTTATTTTTTTTCAGGGTGGCTGATTGACCCCCTTCAAATATTTTTTTTTTTTTAAAAGGGGGATATTTGACCCCTTCCTAAATAATTTCTTTTTGGGGAAATAATTTCTTTTTAGGGTGTAATTGCCCCCTTTTTAATTATTTTGGCTTTTTTTTTCCAGTAGGCATCATCTCTTCTTGCAGTTTTTAATTTATTATTGAGGTAGGATGATAACCCCCTTTAAGCCCTTGTTACCTGGGGGAGTGGGTGATCCCCCCAATTTTTTTTGGAGGGTGGAGCAGGGTTATTATCTCTATTTTACTGGGTTTGAGGGGGTGCTATGATGTGGAAGTCATCGTTATCCCTACCCCCCAAGTGATTTTTGATGAGTTAGGAGATACTTTCTGCCCAGCATATTTAGGGGGGGCGGAAGTGGTTGATTTAATTTCCTCTATTACTATTATTACCTCTTAAACAAATTTAGTATCAGTTTAATTAACATTAAAACATTAATATTTTGGGGAGCGGTGACCACTCTGTGGTTTGCAGGCAGGGTATGATATTTCCAATTTTTTTTTTTTTTCAGGCATGGGGAATTGTTTTTTTCTCTCCTAGTGTTGTTCTGTTGGGTTTCTCTTCCCGGGTATTTCTCACGTCTGGTATGGTTGTGGGGGCTGCTCCTCCCTTGATTTTGGGGGTCAGGAGATAGCCCCTGGAGGGAGGAATGGTGTTTATCCCCTGAATGCTGACGGCAGGGGGGTACCCATCACCCCCAGCCATCCCTGCTGCTCCTCTTGGGGCCGCTGACTGTTAGCGGGGTGACAGCGAGACCACCCAAGTTGGGGTGGGGGGGTTGGATCCACTCCCCCACAGCGGCAGGAGGAGCCCCGCCACTTGTGCTGGTGGCTCCGAGGCGGGTGTGCTGCGCTGTGCCCCCCCTCGCTGAGGGTCCGCTGTTCCCCTCTCGCCCGGGCCAGGAGGCTTGTGTCTGCTTGGTGCCTACGCAGACAGCGACGAGGAGGAAGGTGAAACCCCGGAGAAGTCGGCCCGTTCAGCGGATGCAAATGGCAATAATTCAGCAGATATTGACAGCACGCTGGCAAACTTCCTGGCGGTTAGTGCGGCTGCGGGGAGTTCCTCCTTGGGAGGGAGGGGGGTGGTGGAAAGAGGGCAGTTTCATGGTCCGAGATGTTGTCCTCTGCCAATAAGCGCTTTGACTCCGCTTTTGCCTCCCCTGGAATTTGAAGCTGATGTTGGGATGTTCTTTCTGCAGGAGATCGATGCCATCACAGCTCCTCCGCAGCCCACTGAGCCCGCCTCCGCACCGCCCCCCACGCCTCCCCGCCCAGAGCCAAAGGAGTCGGGCTCGGGCCAGTCCTCGGGCACCACCAATGGGGCAGGCTCTGCGCCCGCCCCAGAGTGGCAGTACGACACGCAGTGCTCGCTGGCGGGAGGTGAGCGCCTTGTGGATCCTGGGCGTTGGGGCTTTCCCTGCTGCACCTGTCTTGGGGGGCTGTTGTCCCCCTCTTTGTTCATTAAAGGGAGCCAAGGGCGGTGACAAGGGGTTGCACCGGGGAAGGTTGTAGGGAGAAGGGTGACAGCTGCCTGGGGAACCAGTCCAGTTGGTGGCGGGGCGCTGGCTCTGTGCGTCCCGTGGATGACGGCCTGTCCTTGTTCACCCCCTGGCAGTGGGGGAGCTGGAAATGGGCGACTGGCAGGAGGTGTGGGATGAGAACACCGGCTGCTACTATTACTGGAACACCCAGAGCAACGAGGTGACCTGGGAGCTGCCGCAGTATCTGGCGACGCAGGTCCAGGGCCTGCAGCACTACCAGCAAAGGTGGGAGAGACCCCCAGCCCCGTGAGGGGAGGTGCCGGGACATTGTCCCCAAGCCTGCTCTTCACTCCCTCTCCTCTTCCTCAGCAGCACCGTGGCAGGTGCCAACGGCAGTTTTGTAGCGACTGCTGAGCTGTACCCCCAGGAGAAGGGGGCCGCCCCGGGCAGCATCAGCCGCGGGGCCAGCCTCGCCAAGCGGGAGGTGAAGAAGGTCAGTCAGACGGGCCGAGCACTGGGTTCTGGTTGCCACTGGGCTTGTAGGTGCCCCTTTGGGCTTCCTCAGTAGTGGATGGGTCACTCTACTCTGTTTGCAGCCCAGAGAGGGGCCCCTGGGCTCCTTCCTCTGTGGACTGTGGCTGCCTGTGCTGCTCGGGGAGGGCTGGGGTGAGGGGGCTGGGAGCTGCGGCTGGAAAGCTCACGTGGGGCTCAACCTGCAGGAAGTGAACGAAGGCGTGCAGGCCCTCTCCAACAGTGAGGAGGAGAAGAAGGGGGTGGCTGCGGCCCTCCTGGCACCGCTTGTGCCTGACGTGGTGAAGGAGGAAGAGGAGCGCTGGAGAAGAAAAGTGATCTGCAAAGAGGAGGTTGAGCCGCCCCCAGAAGAGGAGGCGAAAGCGGAAGAGGCAGCAGCTGCTCCTGAAGAGCCAGAGCCTGGCAGGGATCCCCTAGAAGACACTCTGCAGGAGGATCTGTGCAGCGTGGTGCAGTCGGGGGAGAGCGCTGAGGAAGAGGAGGAGCAAGACACCCTCGAGCTGGAGATGGTGCTGGAGAGAAAGAAGGTAAGGGGGAAATTTGTCACCCAAACGAGGCTGCGGGTACAGTCGAGGAATAGTTGGGAATAAACTGAGAGCAGCAAACATTTTTGTCGTTGTCCTGCCTCTTTTGGGAGAGCAGCCCTGCGTTTCCCGTGCTGCTCCTGTACGGATTTGGGCTCCTGTACGGATTTGGGCTCCTGTACGGATTTGGGCTCCTGTACGGATTTGGGCACTAATCAGCCACGGCTTCACCTGGACGCTCTGCTGATGAGCTGGCAAACTCTTGCTTCATCTTTGCTGCTGTTAACACGGTGCCCTTGATTAGAGCAGCTGGTTGCTCTTCTTTCACGGGTGACTTGTAACCACCACTGCTCATCAGGGGAGGCTCAGGTCCCTGAAGTGCCCCTTGCTGTTCTGTCTCTTGGCAGGCGGAGCTGCGTGCCTTGGAGGAAGGCGATGGCAGCGTTTCAGGCTCCAGCCCCCTCTCTGATGGGAGCCAGTCGGCCTCGCAGGATGCAACCCGCAGGCTGGCCTCCAAGCGAGGGAAATGGAAACTGTTTGTGGGAGCCGCCAGCCCTGAAACTGCGAGTCGAGGCTCCAGCAAAACGGGCCGGGAGAGCCCGGAAGCAGCAGAAGCAGGTAATTGGAAACGCTCCCTTCAGCGGGAGGAGCGAGTATTTGGAAAGGCTGCAGCCCTCTCCTGATGGGGTCTCCTTTCCCCGAAGATGCGCCGGGCGCCCGCAGAGCCCCATGCAGTGCGCAGAGGAGCTGGGACGGGCAGTGAGGTACGTGTGCCGGGCGGGGGACAGGCCCAGAGGGGTGGCTGTCACCGCTGTCACGTAGGCGAGCTCTGCCACGTTCTCTCCTTTATCCTAATGAGAGAGCATAAACAGGAGAGTGCCCATATGCAATAACTTTGTCAGGAAAATAAATAGGTGAGTGCCTGTACTCAATGCTTTATCAGGACAAGGAACACAGAAGTGTGATAACGGCTGCTTCACATTCCACCGCCTTCTGCTTTCCTCCCGACGTTATTAATCTGAACTGTGGTCTGTAGGGAACCTTCCTCTTTTCAAGTTGTGTTTCTAAGCTGCCTGTTAACAGTCACCAGATTTCAGACAGGCAGAGTGTTCCCTGAGAGCTGCTCTGGCTCTGCGCTTGTTGGTCCGTAGGAAACACGAGGCAGGACCTTGCTGTGAGGAAGCTCTGCTTCACATAAGGGTTGTTTGATACCACGTGTCACTCGAGCAACAACCACCCCTCGGCTGAGCTCCTGTTTCTTTTAGGGCTCTGCGTCCCTGCGGTACAGCCGCAGTCTTCCGGAAACTGTTGTCAAACATATGTTAAGAGCAGTTCAGCGATTGTGGCAGAGCATTGTGTGAGTTTATTGCCTTGGGGAAACCACGCAATGGCGGCTGTTAGCACTCTGCTACAGGCCGTGTTTCACTGCCTATACCAGCCCCTCCAGAGCTGCGCTCCCCGAAACACGCTGGCTGCAGCATTTGAGAGACCAGCCTGTGCGTGGCAGCCCTGGCTCCCAGATGTGCCGGTCCCTCCCCAGTGCGAAGCTTCGGGCCAGCTGCCTGCCTCTTGACAAAGAAGGAGGCAGCCTCTCTGGCACAGAAATGGCTGGCTGAACGGGGGACAGCTGCTTCTCCCAGGAAAAACTGGTACAGAAATGCCCTGAGCCTGGAGCAGGCTGTGTCCTGCTGATGTGGGAGGTGGTGCAAGCCCTAAAACAGGGTTGACGTGGCCCTAATGCGCATCTGCTTCAGGCAGAGGTGTGATCTGGATGGCAGGCCTGGTGTTAAGTTGGTGACGTTGTTTGTCCAGGGTGGCTCTGAGTGATGGTTTTGCTGGAGGGCTTTCCCTTGTGCCCAGCAGGCACGGAGCAGAACGTCCCTGCAGCCAGCAGTGCTGGTTTCCCGCTTATCTGGAGACCAGGGAGCTGTTCCTCTAAAATAACCTGTTTAAAGTTGAGCACCCTGCTGCTGGAGGGTGACCAGGGGAACTGTCCTACCCTTGAGCACCAGGGCACGTCAGGAATGTGGGGTATTTTTGGTAGGAATCCCTCACAAAACTTCCCTCCCTGGAGTTTGTTGCTTGGACAGTGGATTAGTCGCTGCTGTCCTGTGATGCGGTGGAGGCGAAACCTTACAATTTTGACAACTTTTTGGGAGCTCTTCAGTCTTTGACAATTGTCTCGACTTGTTTAATCATCATACCTTTTCTTCACAAATTATTAAACCGCTGGAGTTTAACGATTGCCTTGCTGGGCAGTGAGCTCTCTTCTCGCTTCCCTGAACACCCGTGCTCCAGGCTGTCCATCCTTCCTGCCCTCGTGCTGTAGCAGCTGTAATTCTCTGCTTCCTGTGCTCTTCTTCTGGAAGGACCCCTGTCATCAAAACACACAGGCAGTGACCCTCTCTCCTTTTCAATTTCAGGCTCTTGTCACCGGCTCCTGTAGGAAAGAGGCCCCGGCTTGTCCCTTTGCCCTCTCCTGCATTGGTTTTGGCTCCCTGGCATGGTGTCTCCAGCCGGCTGTTGGCAGCGCCGGGGCGGTGGTGGGAGAAGGGCTCACCTGTTGTTTCTTCTCCCGCAGCGACAAGCACAGAAGCAGCTGATGCAAATTCAGACAAAGAGGCAGAGTCTGAGGAGCCCCAGGAGAAAGCAAAAGCACAAGGGGCACCAAAAATAGAAGAGGAGGAGCAGGACCTAAAGGTATGGTGCTGCAGAGGTGCGTGGCGGTGAGATCTGTCCCAGCTCACCTAAGGGACGTGGCTGGGGGCTCAGCTGCTCCCCCAGGCCCTGGCCAATTTGCTGCTCTCCCAGGGGCTCACCGTGCTGCCGGCAGTGCGGAGGGACGCGCTGGCTCCCTCGGCCACCTCTGCCCAGGGTACGCCACAGCCACCAGCCAGCGAGGACGCCTGAGCTTTGGGCTGTGGGTTTGGCCCAGCTGGCACAACCCCTTCCACCTCCCGCGCTGCCAGCAGGACAGAGCCGTACCCCTGGTGAAGCCCTTAACACTCAGATCCCGGCGCGGCTGCAGAAGCGGCTTGCCCTGGCCCTGTGAAAGAGCGGCTGTGTAGGATTGGGCCGGTATCTCTGGTGTCCTGTCTCCGGCAGCAGCCAGCAGCAAAGGCTTGAAAGTGCTCAAAAAAAAAAGAATAAATAAAGGGGGTGGAGGGGGGATAAAGACTGAGCCCTGGGTCTGGTCGTGAGAGAGAGCAAACGCATTTGTCTTGACTTTCTTTTCCCCAATAACAATATTACAGTCCTCTGGCACGTGCCCGTTTCCAGGCTGAAGACTCCTCGTCCGTAATATCTCTGTGTCTGGAGGCTGCCGGTACCCATCGCTCTGCCCTTCGCCCAGCATGATTTTTTGAAGTTGTTAGATGCAAACTGGGGAAGCCCTGGGGATTTTCTGCAGCATCGTGCTGATATTTTCTCCTCCGAGCCTTGGTTTGCTCTTTTTGGCTGCGGCTGAACGATTCCCAGGGCCCCTTCCTGAGCCGTAGTGGTGACATGCGGAGCTACAGGCTCTGGGTGATGGTTATGCACGGCGGTAGGGGAGATCTTTTCTCTTTGTCCTTTTGATTCCCTGGTCGCTTGTTACCCTGAGATCTCCCGCAGTGTTAAATTTGGCTCCTGAGTAATTGCTTTTTGTTAACAAATGTCACCTCTCCGTGCCAGGTGGTTTACGGATGGGGAATCACCGGCTCATGGTAGAACCCAGGTGGAAACCTGCAGCGAAAGCTGACCTCTAGTCATGCCCTCATTTCCCATCAGTTAATCATTTTTTCAGTCTGAAAGGGGGAAGGGCTTCATTGCTGTCCTCATGACTGATTTAGCATCTCCCGTAAAAGAACTCTGGCAGAGTTTTGAGATGCAGTGTTCTCTGCCCAAACCCACTGAGCCCTCCCTCAGTATAGCATCGATGTGAGGCTCGTCTGATTTTTAAATTTGAATTTATTTCAAAACAAAACAACCACAAGAACGCCTGCAGTGGGACCACGCTTGTTGGCTGGTGTGCCCCAGGTGGCTACCGAAAGCCTTTTAAGCTGTCACGTTTGCTGTCCCCTTTTCTCCTGGTACTGGCGGTGCTCTGTGATGGACTGTGTGCTGTAGCGTGGTGCTTTCCCATGCAGGATCCCTTTAGAGCTGTTGGAGGAATGCCGTCTCCCCGGGTAATCGGTACCGTTTGCTTCATCGGTTCGGGGTAATCTCTCTTCTGCCAGCTCTCTGGTTTGCAGGAGATCTGCCAGGACCTCTGCTGTGAAGTCACCTTCTGCCGTGGGATCTTCCCTGGCTTCTCCGTAGCCACATTAATGCGGGAACTCATTTCCCTGCCTTGGGCTTCTTTAGCGCTGCTTGTCTGTCTGGCCCATGCCCCTCTCTGGAGACAGACGCTGTGTTGTTGGCTTTGGGGACCTTCCAAAGCCTCTTCTGAAGAGCGAAAACAGAAAATTTTTAGAGCCCTCCGTAAAGCAATCATGGTGCCGCCTGCAGGTGTCTACCCTGTCTCTGCTCTCCATTGCTTTTGAGCATGCAACTGCTTTCCTGCAGTCCCCTCAGTCAGGGGGATCGACACGGGGGATCCCTGTGCAGTGCCCGAATTGGAGGTTTCACTCCTGTGGGATGCCGGGGTTGAGGTCACTGCGGGCCGGCCTGAAACTTAACAGAGATACTGTCACTGCTCGGGAGTAAATCCAGAGCTCTTGCCCCTCTCCTGCGCTTTCCAGCTAGTTCCTCTGGATAAGTAGTGATTTTACAAAGCCTGAGATTATATCCTGGTCCATTTCCTTTGGGAAATGGTTGAAGTATTAGATTTAACGCTTTCTGCCCCAGTGATTGCTCTGCTGTAGCTCCAGAGCTGGGGCACTGGAGCAGACCGAGCCCGTACCCTCAGCGGAGCGGTGACCACGCTGAGAAGCACTGGGGGCTGCGGCTGGGAGCAGGGAAGGCTCCGCATGAAGGAGTTGGGGTTTGCTGGCACCTCCCGTGGCTGCAGAGGAGGTCTCGTCCTGCTGCCCCACACCGACCCCATCCTTGGGGCGCAGGAGGTAGCAGGGCTTAAAGGCAGGGGTGACAGGCGCACACGTTCAGGGTGGCACATCCCAGTCCTGCCAGGCTGAGGGGCCGCAGGTGGTCCCGAGTCCTGTTTGCTGGGGGAATTCCTCGACCTGTGGGGCCACAGCCGTCCGGTGACACCACCTGAGGGCAGCTCTTTACTCTCCCCTTTCTCCCTGGCAGTTTCAGATCGGAGAGCTGGCAAATACTCTGACTAGTAAATTGGAGTTCCTGGGCATCAACAGACAATCTATCTCCAACTTCCACATGTTGCTGTTGCAGACAGAGGTAACCAAGCCTTCGCCCCTCGCTCCGGCCTTCTGTTCCGAAGCGGATCAAATACTGTCCGCCGCTCAAGCGCCGAGGGCCGGTGTTGCGTGAACCTCCTGGCCGCGGCGGCACCGCACTGTGCCGCGCGCCCGCCCACCTCCTGCAGGGCCCTTCTTCCGCGGGGGGCGAGCATGGCTTTGCGCGGAGGCGGTGTCTTCCTCCTGGCCCCCCCGAGTCCCGTGCCGTAAGGGAGCCTCCCAGACCTCGAGTCCTGTCCCGAGGGCCGCTTGCAGCCTCCCTCAACGGCTTCCCCCGGTTCTTGCCCTCTAGACCCGCATTGCAGACTGGCGAGAAGGTGCTCTCAATGGAAACTACCTCAAACGCAAACTCCAAGACGCAGCCGAACAGCTAAAACAATACGAAATAAACGCCACCCCTAAAGGCTGGTCCTGCCACTGGGACAGGTACGCGCTCTCCTACCTTTCTCACCTTTCATCTCTGACATCTCAGACATGATTTGTGACCATCACCACCCGACGACCTGGCGCCGTCCCTCTCGGAGACTGAGAGCAGCTTCTGTTAGCAGTGCTGGGCAGGCAGAGAAACATCCGGCACTCGCAGAGTTTGGGCCAGCCACCAAACTGGAGGATCCAAACGGAGTGCTCAGTGCTTTGAGACGGAGCTGATTCCCTGATCGGACAGAGCTGGTCGTCACTCTCGCGAGTGTAAAGCGCTGTGGAGGGCGGGCCTGGGGGGTCGCGCATGCGAGAGCTCTGTGAACTTTGCAGGATCTCTGGATCACCTCTTCTGACCAACAGCTCTGACAAAGGACAAACTTCAACTCATCGACGGAATGAAGAACAAGATTTCTGTCTCCTGCCAGCAGGTCAGACCCAAACATTTCTTTGTCTATTTGGCTTTCTTGATTAATTTTCCTTTGTTTGAAATCTTTGCTCTTTTGTTTTTCAGCTCCCAGATCCGCTCCCTCTCTCTAGCATTCACTATGTGTTTGACACCAAGAGTATCATAAAAAGCGACCTCCGCGCACCACGGGGTAGGGGGGCAGCCGCTTCTCTCCATTGGGCTGTTCCCCGGTGCCTCTTCTTGGAGGGCGACTTTTCAGCCAAGGTGGCGGCTGAAAGTCCCGATGCTAGCAAGACGTCGCTCTGCTGCGTGCTGGCCTGCTTTCTCAGCCCTCCCCTCCCTCGGAGCGGGGGGCTCAGGGCGACGTTCACACGCAGCCAGCAACGCAAATAGCTTTGAGCGAGTCGGCTCGGGCCTCTCCTGCCTCTGTCCTCAAAGTTGTTTGTTGCGTTTGGGAGAGCGGTAGCCCTGCTGCAGAGGGTCTTCCCTGCGAGAGCGCACCGCTGTCGTGGGCAGGCCCGCCTCGGAGTGTCGGTAGCGGGGAAGGGAATCTAAAGCCTCCTTCTCTTTCTTGTGATTTAGGGAGCATAGACGCTATTTCTATGTTAACGAGCGCTCAGGAGAGTCGCAATGGGAGTTCCCCGACGGGGAGGACGAAGAGGAGGGACAGCGGACCACCGACGGAAAAGCCGACGGTCCTCCTAAACCACCTCCAAAAGACAAAGGAGAGCATGCTGGGGACCCCACTGAGCGCTCCGCAGGTACAGCGCAGGGGTGGAAAGGGGGGGTCACTGCAGTTGGGGGGGGTCCTGGCCCCAAAGCGGGGTGTCATGGGGCCCAGCCCAGCGCTACAGCAGTAGGCGGTGGCGCTGGCCTCCCTCCCCGGGCATCTCGCGGTGGCTTTGGAGAAGCCGGGACAAGCGCCACTCCCACCTCCCAGCTGTCCCCATCGGTTTTAGGCATCACAGCGGTGCCAGGGAAGACAGCGCACAGCTCATCGGTCAAGCCCGTGGCCTGAGCTCTGCCTGCCCGCTCCCGGGCAGGGTCTTGGCAGGGAGGCAGCAGGCAGGAGCAGGCAGCGCGGTCTGTAGCGTGGGTTTTCAAGCCTGTGTCAATATGTATTCTTCAGGCTCCCTTTGTAAAGAATCCTTCTCAGGCCAAGTTCCTGCTACGTCTCTCATGCCGCTCACTCCATTTTGGACTCTGCTTCAGTCCTCTGTCCCGGTCCTCCAACCTCCCTTGCCTTTGGAAATGCCTCCGCCGCCTCCGCCTCCACCAGACTCGCCCCCGCCGCCCCCCCCGCCGCCCCCGCCTCCCGGAGAAGATGGTGAGATCCAGGAAGTGGAGATGGAAGATGAGGGGGGCGAGGAGCCGCCCGCCCCAGGAACGGAGGAGGACGCTCCCCTGAAGCCTCTCCTGCGCCCAGCTGCCACCAGCAGCCAGGTGAGCGGCAGCCAGGCCAAGCCGGGGCTTAGCCAGTCCAACCGTGCTTGTTCAGCCACCAGCCCTCGGGGCCCCATCCCTCCCCCCACGGCACTGACGCCAGCGCTCTCTTCCAGGGCGCCGTTGAACCAAGCCTGACCCCGCTGCTCTCTGCCAAGCCCCAGAAGAGGAAGGCCGTGGAGATGAGCCCGGGGCTGATGCAGCGCACGGCCACCATCGGCAGCTGCCCCGTCATCTACAGCCAGCCCCTGATGGCCGCTGGCAAGTACCAGCCTTCGGCCGTGCCCCTCGCCTCCCTGAGGCCGCGCCAGCGGCTGCAGGGTGAGATCCAGGGCCGCCCCAACCTCCGCCTCGCACCGGGCCATGCCGGCCCTCAGCCTGCCACACTGGGCCTGCAATCCGGCTACCTGGGCATGACGGCTCCCGCCGCGCCTTCCGTCATGAGCTACTCAGAATGCGCCGCACCCGTCAGCCTGGCTGCTGCTGCCGCCGCCGTGCAGCCAGCCCCAGTGCGGGGAGCCCTGCCCACTGCCAGCACCGGCACCACCGACCAGCCACCACCCCCGCCGCCCCCCCAGACGCCCCCGCCTCCCACCCCCAAGGCGCCGCCGCCGCCGGAGAAGGAGAAGCCGAGGAAGGGGCGGAAGGACAAGGTAGGCGGATGCGCTTGCACCGGTCCCTCGCTGGCGTGTGGGCTGCCTTCTCCCTTTGCAGCCGCCCTCACCGCAGCCTGTTGCGTTTCTGGCGCAGGGCAAGAAGGGCAAGACGAAGATGCCGTCGCTGGTGAAGAAGTGGCAGAGCATCCAGCGGGAGCTGGATGAGGAGGAGAACTCCAGCTCCAGCGAGGAGGACCGGGAGACCACTGCCCAGCGGCGCATCGAGGAGTGGAAGCAGCAGCAGCTGATGAGGTACGAGCCCCGGCAGGCCGCACCGGCAGTGCTTCCTCGTGGCGTTTTGCCCGGCTCGGCTCCTCCTGGGGTGGGGGGACATTTCCTTGGCTCCTATGAAGGTGGGGAGTTGGGGGGCTGCATCTCCAGCCCTGGGGGAGGTGCACACGAGGGCGGTAGTGACTGTTGCCTTGTGCCACCTGGGTGCTGATGCCCTGCTTTGTCCCTGCAGTGGCATGGCGGAGAGGAATGCCAACTTCGAGGCGCTGCCGGAGGACTGGCGAGCACGGCTGAAGCGGAGGAAAACCGCGTCAAGCACATGAGGCGCGCCGCGCACTTTTTTTTTGTTTTTTTTGTTTCTTGTTTTTTTTTTTTGTTTTGTTTTTTTACAGATGTACAGTTCGGATCCCTTTCACTTGACCGTTGCCCAATAAATTGTAGCAGTTTGGGATGCGCCGTCTGGTTTAGGGGAGGGCTCTCCCTGCCATGGTGGCAGGAGGCTGGGGGCACTTTGGGGCTGGCGTACGTGGTGGCCCTGGCTTGGGTGGACACTGTGGGCATCCTATGTGGCCCCGCTCCCGTGGGTGTCTGCCAGGATCATGAACTCCCTCTGGCTCCTTTCCCAGCTCTGCTCCGGGACCGCCCCGTCCCTCCCTACTTCCAGCTGGTCGCTCAGCAACCGCGTCCCAGGCCCCTTGCGCTGCCGGGACTGCAAAAGGCTCTTGCGGGCCTCTTGTAGCCATGCGGCCAGTGGGGCACCCCGCTGCCCAGGGCGAGTTGGCGTGCTTGGCGGGGTTTGGCAGCGGGCTGGTCCCAGAGCCCTATGACAGCTTCATGGTTGGCCACCTGCGCTACTACGGCTACTTCCAAGGTGAGCCCTGGCCGCAGGGACATGTCCCCTTGTCCCCTGGCCACTGGAGCTGCAGTGGTGCTCTCCCCAAGGCCAGAAGACGGGCAGGCAGAAGAGCCCCATGTCCCTGGGGGGCCCCTCCGAGCAACACCCCACCGAGGTGCCCAGCATCAGCCCTGGCTGCCGGCGGGGTCCTGGGCAGGAGCGCAGCCGTGAGTGAGATCCTGTTGACCCCTGTAGCGCCCTGGCACAGTGCAGTGCTGCCTTGGGGGCTGGAGCTGTGTCCTCCTGGCATGGAGAGCATGGCGGGGGGCCTCTCTCTGCCTTGGGGTGGTGGGGTGGTTTTGGGGGTATCCCCACCTCAACCCTTCCAGCCTGAGCTCCCTGCCGGAGCCATGCTGCACAGCCAAGAGCACACCAGAGCCCCTCAGCCCCTCCTGCTCACTTTGCAGCCTCTGGGGCACTGGAGCCGGCCTCCTGCCAGGGCACGCCAGGCCCCTCGGCACAGCGCCGTGGGTCCCCAGGGGAGCCAAGGGCTCTCTTTGCCCTTCCCTCGGTGCGGGGACCCTTGCCCGCTCCCCGCTGGCCTGTTGAGTGTGAAGTCATCAAGGAGTCGATTGAGCACATCGGTGAGGGAGCGCTCACCTCCCCCCCCCTCAGCCCTGTGCCAGACCACCCCTGTGCCTTTGGCACCCATCTCTGTCCCCCCCCAGAGTGGGTTCCCCCTGAACCAGAGCCCTTCTGCCAGCCCATGGGCCACAAGTGGGCCCCAGCTGCCCCCAGCGAGGAGCAGGGCACCGTCGTCTACCACCTCAGCCCAGGTAGCGGGGAGCGGGCAGCACCCCTGGGTGCCCCCTCGGTCGCCCCAGGCCCCCGTTGCCATCCCTCTGGGCTTCCCCCCACAGCACCCCCAGGCTCCTGCTTCACCCGCGCTCGCGTCGGGAGGGCCCCAGGGCCCCTCTCCTCGCCAGCGGCCCCCTTGGAGGGTCCCCAGGACACCACACTGCTCTTTGAATCCCGCTTCGAGAGCGGCAACCTCCAGAAAGCCGTCAAGGTGTAAGAGAGGGGCCGGGGGGTGAGGGGGGGTGGTGGCAGAGCTGGGAGCCAGAGCACGGCCCGTCCCACCATGCAGGGGCCCCTACGAGTATGTGCTGACGCTGCGGCCAGACCTGTACACCACCAAGCACACCCAGTGGTTTTACTTTCGCATCCAAAATACACGTCGAGACCCTCTCTACCGCTTCACCATCGCCAACCTGGCAAAGCCCAAGAGCCTCTACGGCGAGGGCATGTGTCCACTGCTCTACTCCCAGCGCGATGCCCAGAGCCGCGGCATCGGCTGGCGCCGGGTCGGAGCTGACGTCTGCTACTACCGGGGCGGCGGTGGGAAGGAGCCGGCTGCCTTCTGCCTCTCCTGGACGGTGCGCTTCCCCCACGATGGCGACACCTGCTTCTTCGCCCACTCCTACCCCTACACCTACTCTGACCTCCAGCGCTACCTGCGGGCACTGGTGGGCGACCCGGTGCGCTCGCGGTACTGCGCGGTGCGGGCGCTGTGCCGCAGCCTGGCTGGCAACACCGTCTACCTGCTGACCATCACCAGCCCTGCCAGCGCAGCGGCCAAGAGGGCAGTGGTGCTGAGTGCCCGCGCCCACCCTGGGGAGAGCGGCAGCTCCTGGGCCATGCGGGGCTTCCTTGACTTCCTCCTCAGTGCCCACGCCGATGCCCAGCTCCTGCGCCGCCTCTTTGTCTTCAAGGTGGTGCCAATGCTCAACCCTGATGGGGTGGTGGTGGGCAACTCCCGCTGCTCCCTGGCAGGCCGGGACCCCAACAGGGCTTACAGGACGACGTTGCGCGGCTCCTTCCCCAGTGTGTGGCACCTGCGGGCCATGGTCGAGAGGTGAGGCAGGGACGTGGGGAGGCAGCGGCGCGGTGCCGCTCCTGCGGCAGTGACAGTGGTCATATCCTCATAAGCACCTCAGGGTGCTGGCAGAGCGGGAGGTGGTGCTGTACTGCGACTTCCACGGGCACAGCCGGAAGAACAATGTCTTCATGTATGGCTGCGATGGCAGCAGGGCCGGCACCGGGCAGCGGCTGCGCCAGCGTGTCTTCCCCCTGATGCTGAGCAAAAACGCCCCTGACAAGGTGGGAGACTCCATAGCCGGGGAATTTGTATCCTCAACGAGCTTCACAGTGATGCCGGCTGGTGACGCAGGGAACATGGCCACTGTGCCACTTCCTGAGGCACCACCGCTGTGTCCCTGTGGGGATGGGCAGGGGGACACATCCCCCCACCATGCTGACCCTGGGGCTGGCCCCCCAGTTCTCCTTCCCCAGCTGCAAGTTCAAGGTGCAGAAGAGCAAAGCGGGGACGGGCAGGGTTGTCATGTGGCGCATGGGCATCTCCAACAGCTACACTATGGAGGTGGCCTTCGGCGGCTCCACGCTGGGTGAGGGGCCACCGTGGGACAGGGTGGACGATGGGGGTGTCAGCGGGCAGGCAGTCCTCGGGTTGGGAAGCCGCTGCTTGTTTTGTTCTCCCCTGTCCCCTCCAGGTGGGAGGAGCTCTCATTTCACTGTGGAGGACCTCAAGTCACTGGGCTACCACCTCTGCGACACCCTGCTCGACTTCTGTGACCCCCATCCCGCCAAGGTGGGCCAGCAGCCACGGCTCAAACTGTGGCACCCAGGCTGGTCCCGGTGCCACAGGGGGGCTGCAGTGACACTGGCTCCATCCTGCAGCTCCAGCAGTGCCTGTCGGAGGTGGATGCGCTGCTGCGGCAGCGGCTGGGCTGGGAGCCGGGCTCCGGCAGGAGCTGGAGCGACGTCTCCCCCTCAGAGCTTGAGTCCAGGTACGTCCTGGCCACACTGCTCCACAGAGCCCCGCAGTGCCAGCGGGGGCTGCAGGTGGTTGTCTCCCCTGCACAGCACCAGCGGCTCTGACAGCTCCGTGTCCGACGGGCCCCCAGCTCGCCTCCACAGCCCGGCACGGCCGGTGAGTCCCTGGGTGCTGCTGCTTTCGGGGTGGGAGGGACGAAGCGCCAGGGAGGCACGAGGTACCTGGGGGTGCAGATGCCCTGGCACCACTTTGCTACCTGGCACAGCTGGAGCCACGGAAGAAGAAGCGGCTGCGGAGCCAGAGAGCAAGGAATGCCCTGCAGCAGACAAATGCTGTCTACCAGAGCTGTGCCAGCATCCCGGTGAGCCTGGGCCCATGAACACGATCCACTTGGTCCCAGAGGGGACAGTCCTGCAGGGACACTTGGTTGCCAATGCTGTCCAAGCCTGGTGCCAGCACCCCTGCAGTTCAAACTGGGTCCGACCCCTCTTCTGTGTCTCCCCAGGCCAGGCTGGGACCCTCCAGGACCCGCAGGCAGCCAGCTCTCCCTGGTGCCCCCCGGGGAGGCAGCGTGGCAGGAGAGGAGCCTGGAGCTGGCTGCGGCGTGACCTTTCCCAGCAAAGCTGGAGCGGGCGATGGCCGCCACGCCGCCATGGGGAGGGCTCAGCGGGATGTTGGCACAAGCGCAGTGCCACGCCGCCAGCTGCTGCTGAGCACCCACCACCGCCGTGTCACTGGTGATTCTTCATGGGATACAGCCCTGGGAGCCAAAACGGGGTTGGCCCGGCAGCAGGGTGGGTGGCAGGGTGGGCAGGTGGCTGCTACCCGCAGGCGCAGGGTGCATCGCCTGCTCGCCACTCCTGGCAGGGCCTCGCCACCCGCTGCCTCGCGCTGCTGCGCCTGCGCTCGGGATTAAAGGCGGTGCCGCAGCCGTGCCTCTGCCTGGTGATGCCTGTGTTCATCGTGCCATCCCCCAGGGGCTCCCCCTCTGCCCCCCGGCCCTTCAGCCTGCCCAGAGGCTGCTGGCACCCAGCCCCAGGCCCTGGCTGTGCCACCGTGCCTCAGGTCCTGCAGGCCCCGGCGCCACGGCATCCCCTCAGGCCCCACGACATCACCTCAGGCCCCATGACGTCACCCCAGGCCCCTTCGCCACGGCGTCACCTCAGGCCCCATGGCGTCCCCTCAGGCCCCGTTGCCATGGCGTCCCCTCAGGCCCGCAGGCCGTAGCAAGGCCTCAGGCCCCACAAGCCCCGGCGGTGGCGCAGGCCCCGTTGCCATGGCGACACCTCAGGCCCGTAGGCCGCGGTGACGGCCTCCTCGTTGCCATGGCGCCCTGGCGGGTGGTTTTTTTTGTTTGTTTGTTTAGTTTTGCGTCCGTTCCCCGCCCTCCGGCCGGAAGCGTTTCGCGGGCGCGCCGGAAGTACCGGGAGGGCGGAAGCGGAAGCGGCGGCGGCGGTGTCCTTCTGGGCCGTGACGCCGGGGCGGCACCATGGCGGACGCGGCCTCGCAGGTGCTGCTGGGCTCGGGGCTGACCGTGCTCTCGCAGCCCCTCATGTACGTGAAAGTGCTGGTGCAGGTAAGGGGGGTCGGTAACGGAGAGCCGGGGGGGGGCTGGGGGGCGGTCGGGCGGGCACACCGGGCCCGGTGCCAGCGGCGGCTGCAGGCTGCCTGTCCCCGCCGCAGGTGGGGTATGAGCCGCTGCCGCCCACCCTGGGCAGGAACGTCTTCGGGCGCCAGGTCTACCAACTGCCCGGCCTCTTCGCTTACGGTGAGTCTGCCCCGGCGGTGCGGCTCCCCCGTGTCCCCCCGGTGGTTGCTGGGGGGGGTCGTCCCCCGGTGGTTGCTGGCGGGAGGGTCTGCTGGTAGTTGCTGGGGGCAGGGTGTCCCCGGTGCTTGCTGGGTGGGGGGTCCCCCGTGGGGCAGGAGGGTCCCCCTGCCTGGTGTGACAGGTCCCCACTGTCCCCAGCCAAGCACATCGTGAAGGTTGACGGAAGAGCGGGACTCTTCAAAGGCCTCACCCCCCGCCTCTGCTCGAGCGCCATCGGCACCGTCGTGCACAGCAAAGTGCTGCAGGTACCGGGGGGTGGGGTGGGGTGTGGGGGGGACACACGGGCACACACGGGACGTCACTGGCAGCTGGGGGACACAGAGACCCCACCCTGCCGCTTTGGCGTTGGCACGTCCCTGTGGCGCTGGCAGGGCTGGGCTGTGCTAACCCTACTCTTTCCTCCCCAGCGGTACCAGGAGGCCGAGCAGACTGAGGTAGGTGTGAGGTCGCTTCCCCGGTGAGTCCTCCCTTTGCCCTTCCCTCTGTCTGTCCATCTCTCCCCTGCCCTTCCCTCTGTCCGTCCCTCCCTCCATCTGTCCGTCCCTCTGTATCCCCCTGTCTCTCCCCGCTTCCTTGTAGGCAGAGGCATCAAGTGCTGCCCACAGGGAAGAAGCTGGGGGGATGGGGCTCCCTTCAGGGGCGGTAGGGGGTCTATTCCCCACCTGATGCCTCTTTCCCTCTCCAGCCTGGAGCCAGCAAGAAGGAACCTGTGTCCTCGCTGGAGCAGGTCCTCAAGGAGGTGAGGAGGAGGAGGAGGGTGCTAGGGTCCGCTTGGGTACGAGAGGGGCTCGGTACAACACCAGCACCACCGGGCTCTCTGCCTGCTGCGTCCCTGTCACCTGCCCTCCCAGCACCCTCCCCCTGACAGCCCGTTTCTCCCCAGACCTCCCGGGAGATGGTCGCTCGCTCCGCCGCCACACTCATCACCCACCCCTTTCACGGTAGGTACCCCCCCTGTAGCTGGTGTGTGTGCCTGGTGACTGGGGTGATGGCTGCCTGTCACTCCTGTGTCACCCTGGGGTGTCCCTGTGCCCACCCCCCGCCCCTGCACCACCTGTCTCTGCCCACAGTGATCACCCTGCGCTGCATGGTGCAGTTCATCGGCCGGGAGACCAAGTACAGGTACGGTGCTGGGGTCTGCTGGGGAGGCTGGGGCCTGCCAGGGGGCTGCCTGTGCGCAGGGCCCCCTCTGACCATGGCGCTCTCCTCTTCCTCCCCGGCTCAGCGGGACACTAAGCGCCTTTACCACGATTTACCGAGAAGAGGGCATCCTAGGCTTCTTTGCGTGAGTGCTGACAATGGGGCTCTTGGGGCGTGGGGGGCAGTGGGGTCCCTCCCCAAAATCTGCAGGCCTTCCTTGCCGCTTGGGTGTTATTTCTCACTCTGGCTGCAGTGCTGCAGCTCCGCTCCCCTGCCTTGCCGGGTTGGAGAAGCGCTCTGCCCTGACCTCAGGTGCCGCGGGGGCGCACAGTTCCCCATTCTGTCCTCCCTTTGGGGGCTTCCCGGTGCAGATCTGGCAAGCCGCCACCTCATAGCCATTGGCCCTGGGTTGTGTGGATGATCCAGTGACTGGGGACGTTAAAACAGAGCAAAGGTGCAGTAACCCTTCCCCCGGGCACCGCCCGGGTGTGCTCTGGGTCCCTCTGGCAGCTCCCTCTGCACCCACGTCCTCTTGGAACCGCTTACCCAAGCATCCCCGCTCCTGCAGTAGGGAGGTCCCCCCTTCACCTGCCCGCAGGGCAAATAGCCGCTCCCTCCTGTTCCCAATTGGCTGCTCCCCGGCACTCGGCACAGCCAGATCTGCCCCAGGTTTATGTTCCCACTGCCTCTTCTCTTCTAGCGGCCTCATCCCCCGGCTCCTTGGGGACATCCTTTCGCTCTGGCTCTGCAACATGCTGGCCTACCTCATCAACACGTACGCGCTGGAGAACGGGGTACGGGCTCCACGCCCACTCGGGGCCGGGGCAGGCTGGGGGCGGCGCTAGTGCTGAGTTGACAGCAGTGAGGGATAGGGGAGGCTCAGGGGACTGTCCCAGGGCAGGGGGGGCGGGGCAGGGCTCCACTTTGGGGTGGCAGCGTGGCTCTGTGGGGGCTGAAGGTGCCTTTTCTCCTCCTGCAGGTCTCGACCATGGCCGAGATGAAGAGCTACTCACAGGCAGTCACTGGGGTGAGCACAGCCTGCACGCATGCGTGTGTGTGTGTGGACACCTGCATGGAGCCTTCGGGAGAGGGTTCCTGCCCAGGGCAGTCCCTGGGGCTCTTTTGGGGTTTGTTTTCCCCACATGGAGGGAAGCGAGGGGATCCCTGCGGGGGCCACTGCCCACCAGCCCTGCTCTCCCTTGCAGTTCTTCGCCAGCATGCTGACCTACCCCTTCGTGCTGGTCTCCAACCTGATGGCCGTTAATAACTGCGGGTGAGTCTGCCGCTGCCTCCTACCCCCCTGCGAGGGCAAGCCCCTGCCTGGGGGGGCTGGCACAGGTGACAGCCATGTCCCTCCATGCTGGATCAGCTCCCGAAACTGCCCTCTCCAAAGCCCCCGGGTGGCAGAGAGGTTTCAAACTCGCTGTGGGGTCAATCCCTCATCAGTAGCACAGGAGCCTGGGCTTGAAAGGGCCGTTTTGGGGTTCAGCCCAGAGTGGAGCTGCAGAGGGGATGGGTCCCACCGCCCTGCCTGGAAATAATTCCTCTGTCATCCCCAGGCTGGCTGGGGGCCTCCTCCCCTACGCACCCACCTACTCCTCCTGGCTGGATTGCTGGAGCCAGCTGCACAGGGAGGTAAGCGGCCACAGCCGGCTGGCACCGATGCCACCTGGCCGTGGAGAAGAGTGGGAGTCCTGTGGGGTCTGGGGGGGCTGCAGCCGGGCTCCGGGCAGCCCTGACTCACCCGGCACTGGTCATCTCCCCCTTCCAGGGCAACATGAGCCGAGGGAACAGCCTGTTTTTCCGCAAGGTGCCCGCAGGGAAGCGATACGTGTGGGAGGAGAGGAGGTTTCGCTGAAGCTGGAGCCGAGAGGGGGGCTGTGAAGCCGATGCTGGGCTCTAGAAGCCGGGAATTATGAGAGAGTGGTGATTTCTATACAGTTTTTTAAAATCATTTAATGCTGAGAGCTGAAGGTGGACATGTGCGAGTGTTTGTGGTGGGGCTGGGGACTTCCTGGGGTGGGGGGCTGGCCTGTCTCTGGTGTCCCTCCCCCATCCAACCACTGCCACGCTGTCCCTGATATTCCCCATTCCCCTGTTTTTCCGACCCTTTTTGGCAACCTGGTGCCCACACAGCCACCCTGTGGGTGCAGTCGCCCGGGCTGGGTGCTGGATGAGCCCTATGAGCTATCGTCATGTCCGTCCTTCTGTCCCCATGGGTCTTTAGCCTGAAAGCGTGGGTGTTGCCAAGGCTGCCCGGTAAATCCACGGGTGGAAATCCCTCTCCTGCTTTCTGCAATTGCCCCCCAGGAGGCTTTTCCCAGCCTTGGACCCTGCCTGGGTGGGGTCGGAGGCAGCTCTTCCCCCTAGGCTGGGGACAATTATGGGGCAGTGGGGTGGGCAGGGGCAGGGCCCCGGGTGGAGAGCACTGCCCCAAGGCCTCCGCTCGCTTGCTTCAGTTTCCCCTCGCTCCCTCTAAGGGCTGTAGCGGTGGGGGCAGAGTTGGGATCGATCCCACCCTCGGCATTTCCCGGGTGTCGCAGCACCCCCAGGCAAGAGGGGACAGGCGCGGTGATGGGGTGCACAGCTGAGCTGTGAAAAGAGGGTGGCGGGGGGGGGGGGTTGCACATCCTGTCAGAGGGTTGTACACTTGGCGGAGAGGTGATGCACACCCGGTGATGGGGCTGTGCGGCTGTGGGGCGGGGGGGGGTTGCACACCCAGCAGGAGGATCGCACACCCGGTGGGAGGCTGCACAGCTGAAGGGGGGAGCTGTACCCCCGGGGGGAGGGCTGCGTGCCCGGGGGTGGGTGCACAGCCGGCGGGGGGGGGGGGTTGCAGATCCCGCAGGGGTTGTTGCACACCCGGCAGTGAGGTTGCACAGCCGGCGGGGGGGCTGGGGGTGTCGCACAGCCGGCGGGGTTGTTGCAGCGCCCGGGGGAGGCGGTGCCGGGGGAGCCCGGTCCCGCCCTCCCGTGCCGCCGCCATGGCGGAGCCGGGCGCGGAGGGCGACGGCGTGGAGCTCCTGGGCAGCGGCACGGAGCGGCGGTGCCGGGCGCGGCTGGCGGCGGCGGGGCGGAGGGGGGCGGCGGCGGCGGCCGTGCTGGTGCCGCTGTGCTCGGTGCGCGGCCGCCCCGCGCTGCTCTTCACGCTGCGCTCCCGCCGTTTGGGCGGCCCCCACAGCGGCGACGTCAGGTACCGGCGGCGGGGAGCGGGCACCGGGGCCGGGCCGGCCCTGACGGCGCCGTTGCCTCCTTGCAGCTTCCCCGGGGGGCGGCGGGACCCGGCGGACGGCGACGCGGTGGCCACGGCGCTGCGGGAGACGCGGGAGGAGCTGGGGCTGGTGCTGAGACCCCCGAGCGTCTGGGGGCAGCTGCGGCTGCTGCCCGACCGGGTACCGGGCACGGGGGGCGGGGGGGGGGGGGCGGCGGGTGAGGTGGCGAGGACAGCGAGGCGGGAGGGGGCGGAGGGTGTTTGGGGACACGGTGTGGCTGAGGACGTCAAGGACACGGGGTGACAAGGACACAAGGGCAGGGTGGCTGGGACACGGGTGACAGGGACACAGGGCTGCAAGGTGGGGGGGCGTTGGGTGACGGACACACGACGGGCGGCAGGGTATGGCACGGGGGGTCAAGGCGAGTGGGTGGCACTTGGGGGGGTGGCACCCCATCCTTTGCTGACGCACCTTCCAGCAGGGACAGATGGTGGCTCCCGTCGTGGCCAAGCTGGGGTGCCTGGAAGACTTGAAACTGACCCCCAACCCCGATGAGGTGGGTGACACCATGCCGGCTGTGTCCCCAGCCTGGGGCGAACACCCTGTCCCGGCTTCCCCGGTGACGCCGTGGCAGATGGCTCCGGCCACTCCCTTGCCACCTGTCCCGGCAGGTGGAGGAGGTCTTCACCCTGCCCCTGGCTCACCTCCTGCGGGAGGAGAACCAGGGCTACACCCACTTCCGCACCGCCGGACGCTACGGCTACACCCTGCCCGTCTTCCTCAACGGCCCCCACAAGGTCTGGGGGCTGACGGCCATCATCACCGAGCTCACCCTGGAGCTGCTGGCGCCCAACCGCTACCGCAGGAAGACCCATGTGCCGGCCCACAGCCCCTCGGCCCGGCACCTCGAAGGGAGCTCGGCCTGACACGGGAGTGGACAGGGTGGCCCCCGCCCACCCCAGGCACCAGGGTGGCGGTTTTTGGGGTGTGTGTGTACAGGCGGAGTGCTCCCCGTGCTACGGTTGTGCGGCTCCTTTCGTCTGCCGGGTGCCTGTAGGCCGGCCTTGCTGCACCCACAGGGATGGGCGGGAGGGAGCTGTGGCCGGGAAACCGCAGCGTCCCCCACCGGTGCCACTGCCCGCCGGGATCCACGCACCGACGGCTGATGTCACACACTGTGATTTAGTTAAAAGCCATGTTTTGAACTGCTTGTGCCACAGCTTCCAAGTTATACAGCGTGCCTGGCCCTCAGTGCCACCACCGTGGTGCCAGGGGGACGACACCCATCCCATGGTGCTACAGGCAGGAGCTGACTGGGTGCCGCCGTGGCGGTAATGGGGACGCTGGGGTCCCAAGAAGGGATGTGTGGCTGCCCACTGCCTGCCCCCTCCCCACACCCAGCCCTAGAGAGGGGACGTGGAGTCTCATGGAAAACCAGGATCTCCCCTCTGGGCACAGCTAGACCTTGGCTGCGTGATCCCTCAATCCCTGGAGATTTCCCCCCCCTCCAGGGAGGCAGGACCCAGGGTCCCCCATCACCATTTCATGCTCACAGCCCACTTCTACTCCCCACCCCAGCAGAGTGAGGAGCCCATGAGTGCAGCAGCGTTTATTGAGGACACCCAACATGGCCCCACAAAACACTGTGAGAAGGCCACCCAAGCAGGAAGGGGCAGGGCCACCACCGCTGGCAGCCCTGGCTCTGCCACCGGCTCCTTATGCCACCGCTGCTCGGGCCTTGGCCTCCCCGTAGCGCTGCATCCTCTCCTCCAGCTCCGGTCGGAAGTGGCGTATGAGACCCTGCACAGAGCAAATAGGATGGAGTTAATGGGGCCGGGAAAGGACCCTGCCCCCCCCCCCAACCCCACTCCCAGCCCAAAATCCCCCCCCCCACACCTGCACAGGCCAGGCTGCGCCGTCGCCCAGGGCGCAGATGGTGTGGCCCTCAATCTGCTTGCTGATCTCCCACAGCGCGTCAATCTCGGCCACCTGCGCGTTGCCCTGCACAAACCGCGCCATGACCTTGTTCATCCAGTCGACGCCTACGGGGAGGGGAAGGCTGTGAGGGGCCCACGGCGTGGCCACCCCCCCAGTCCCGCAGCCCCCCCCACTCCGGTCCCGCACTCACCCTCCCGGCACGGGGTGCACTGCCCGCAGCTCTCGTGCTTATAAAACTCGATGAGGCGAGCGATGGCCTTAATGACATCAGTCTGGGGAGGGAGAGGAGGGTGAGGGCCCTGCTGCGGCATGGGGGGGCTGGGGAGGGGGCTCCTCCCTTACCGATTTGTCCATGACGATGACAGCAGCCGTGCCAAGCCCGCTCTGTGCCTGCACCAGGGCATCGAAGTCCATCAGCACAGTCTCACACACCGACTTGGGGAGCAGTGGCGTGGAGGAGCCCCCCGGGATGACGGCCAGCAGATTGTCCCAGCCCCCGCGGACACCCCCTGCCAGAGAAGGGGGGACAACACGGGCTGAGCCGGGCCCAGCGCCACCCCGGCGTGGCAGGGTGGCCCGCGGCACTTACCGGCGTGCTTCTCAATGAGCTCCTTCAGCGGCACCGACATCTCCTCCTCTACGGTGCAGGGGTTGTTGACGTGACCTGAGATGTTGAAGAGTTTCGTCCCCGAGTTGCGCTCCCGCCCAAAGCCGGCGAACCAGGCACCGCCCCGCCGGCAGATGGTGGGGGCCACGGCCACCGTCTCCACATTGGCCACTGTGGTGGGGCAGCCGAAGACACCTGGAAGCAGCAGGAGCTCTCAACAGCCGCACTCCGTCTGCAGCAGGACAGCGGCCTGGGGACAACTGGTGTTGTCTGGTCGCCGCCATTTTGTGCCGCTCTCCAGTGGCAGCTGGACACTAAGTGCTGCCAAGAGCCGGTTGCGGCGGGAGCAAAGGGCCGGGGACGCACCCACATCGGCGGGGAAGGGGGGCTTCAGGCGCGGCTTGCCCTGCTTGCCCTCGATGGACTCGATCAGTGCCGTCTCCTCCCCGCAGATGTAGGCTCCAGCGCCCCTCACCACAAAGACGTCGAAGGCGTACCCCGAGCCGCAGGCGTCCCGCCCCAGCAGCCCGGCCTCGTAGGCCTCCCGGATGGCCACCTGCAGCAGGGAGGGGCAGGTGGGTCCCGGGGGGGGTGTGTGTGTGTGTCCCCCTCCCCGCCGGCGGAGGGAGGGGCCCCCCTTTTCCACCCCCCGCTGCTCACCTGCAGGTTGGAGGCCTCGTTGTAGAACTCGCCGCGGATGTAGATGTAGGCGGCGCGGGCACCCATGGCGCGCCCCGCTACCAGGCAGCCCTCCACCAGCTTGTGGGGGTCGTGGCGCATGATCTCCCGGTCCTTACAGGTGCCCGGCTCCCCCTCGTCCGCATTCACCACCAGGTACTTGGGCCTGGGAGGCGGGCGCTGTCAGGGCCGGGCTCCCCGCAGGGAGGGGGCCGTGGTGGTGCCGGTGCCAGTAGGGGTCTCACCTGCCGTCCGGGGGTTTGTTCATGAAGCTCCACTTGAGGCCGGTGGGGAATCCGGCGCCGCCGCGGCCCCGCAGCCCCGAGGCCTTGATTTCGCCGAGGATCCAGTCCACCCCCTTCAGCAGGATCTCCTTTGTCTTGTACCAGTCGCCACGGCGCAGGGCGCCCTGCAGCCTGCGGGCACGGCCGGTGGCACCAGGACGGGCCGCCCCGGGACACCCCCGCCCCCGCGATCCCCCCCCCCCGCCCCCGGGACCCGCCCCCCCCCCCCCGCCCCCGGGACACCCCCCCGCTCCCGGGACCCACCTCCAGTCGTGCCGCCCATAGAGGTTGGTGAAGATCCGGTCTTCGTCCCGCAGCGACCCGAACTGCGTCTTCTTGGGTGCCGTCTGCGGGGAGACGCGGGCTCAGCACCGGTAACAGCGGTACCGGTAGCGGCGGGCCCCGCCGCGGGTGGCCCCGCCGCTACCCCCGTTCCCGCTCACCGAGAAGGAGGCGGCGGGCAGGCGCCGCAGAGCCAGCAGCTGCCGGGCGGCCATGGCGGGGCGGGCACCGGCACCACCGGGACCGGGACCACCGTCACCTTCAGGCGCCCCCGCACCGTCGCTCCAGCGATGACGTCAGCGGCGACGCCAGCGAGCGGGGCCGCGGGAGGGGGCGTGGTGTCGGGGCGGGGGCGTGGCTATAGGCGGGCCCCTCCCCCATGGGGGCGTGGCCAGGCTAGCGCCGCGCCCGCGCTGCCACGTGCCCGGTGCCCGGGTAGGGTTTCGGGAGCTGAAACCGGAGGCCCCCGGCCGCCCCCCCCCGGCGGCCCCCGGAGCGCCCCGCTCCGACCCCCCCCGGCACCCCGGTGGGGCTGCACCGCTCCGCCCCAGGCCCCTGGTCGGCCACGGCAGGTCCTGCTCTCCCCTCCCTGGCCGCTCCCCTTTTTGGGGCCACGTTCCCCGCGCCGGCAGCGGCCTCGTCCCGGCGAGGGAGCGGGGCCGGGGAGAGCGCCGGCCCCGGGGGATCCGGTTCCCCTCCCGCCTGGCCCCGGGGGATCCGGTTCCCCTCCCGCCTGGCCCCGGGGGATCCGGTTCCCCTCCCGCCTGGCCCCGGGGGTGGGGAGAGAGAGCAGGGCCCGGTGGCGAGCAGCATGTTCTTCCTCTTCCGCGGGCCCCAGCGGCGGGGTGCCAGCAGCCCCACGCCCCCCACCTGCCGGGGTGCCTCCCTCCCCCGTGGCCCCAGCAAGGCGGGAGGCCACCACCTCCGCCCGGCCCTGCGGCTTGGGTGGCAGGGGGGCCCCGGCACCGCTGGCCCCCCGGGGTGCCGGGAGCGGCCCAGCCAACGCGGCGCATCCCCCGCAGAGCATCGGTGGGCTGCCGAGGAGCCGGGACCCCGGTCAGCCCCCACTTTTGGGCAGGTAACCAGAGGGCGCCGGGGGGCCCGAAGTGCCCCCGCAGGGAGGCCGGGGAACAGCTGGGCGGCTCCCCACATCTGGAGCAGGGCGGCCGAGCGAGGAATAATCCGGGGGATTATGCGTGTGGGCGGGCACGGTGCCCCCCCCGCCTGCCCTGCATATCCCCAGATATTCCATAAAAACCTCAAATCCCCACGCAGCCCCGGCCGCTGCAGCCCAGGCCCCGGGGCCAGGCATGCCCTCCGGCGCGGGGGCAGCCCCCAGCCATGGGCAACTGCACCAAAACCCCTGAGCGGAGGCTCCCCAAGGTGAGGCCGGCCCCGCGCTCGCCCCCAGGAGGGGGGGCAGGAGGCGCACGGGGGGCAGCCCTGGCTCCGGGCCCTTTGCCACTGACACCCGCTCTGCCTCTAGGACGGGAAGCCACGCTCCGGCCCCCCGGTCCCTGGGGACCCCGAGGAGGTGGCGGAGGCGGCGCAGTCTCCCGCGCTGCAGAGCTACTCGGTGCTGCAGGGGCTGGTGGGGCCGGCCTGCATCTTCCTGCGGCAGAGCATCGCCATCACCCAGCTGGTAGGCGCCCGTCCCCTCCCCGCGCCCCTGTCGCACTGGGGGCACCGTGCTGCTGGTGGGGGATTTAGGGGTGGGATCCCTGGGGGGGGGGGGGATGTGTGGGAGAGGGAGTGCTCCTTCGGCTCTTCCCACTTTCTCTTTCCCAGGACCGAGAGCTGCGGCCAGAGGAGATCGAAGGTGAGGAGGTGTGGAGGATGTGGGGGGCTGGGGGGTGGGGGTGTGTTTTTGCCCCAGTTGGGAGCTTCCCCGGTCACAGCGTGTGGCGCTGGGGCACTGGTGGTGACACGGCGCTGCCCCCAGAGCTGAAGCAGGCCTTCCGGGAGTTTGACAAGGACCGCGATGGCTACATCAGCTACAAGGACCTGGGCGAGTGCATGCGGACCATGGGGTACATGCCCACCGAGATGGAGCTCATCGAGCTGTCCCAGCAGATCAGTATGTGGCGGGGCATGGGGGGCGGACCTGCCCCCGGCCATCCCTGGCTCCCCTCCCCGGTGACACCCTGCTTCCGCCGCAGCCGGGGGCAAGGTGGATTTTGATGACTTTGTGGAGCTGATGGGCCCCAAGATGCTGGCGGAGACGGCGGACATGATCGGGATCAAGGAGCTGCGCGACGCCTTCCGCGAGGTGAGGGGATGGGGGGGGGGATGGCCCGGGTGCGGGCAGGCTGCCGGCACACCGAGGGCAGCCGTCGCCGATGGACGCTTGCCACGCAGTTCGACAGCAATGGGGACGGACAGATCAGCATGGCGGAGCTGCGGGAGGCCATGTGCAAGCTGCTGGGGCAGCAGCTCAACTACCGGGAGGTGGATGAGATCCTCAAGGATGTGGATCTCAATGGGGACGGCCTGGTGGACTTTGAAGGTAGGGGCCGGGGCGGGGGTGGGGAACGTCCCCGGGAATATTTAGGATGTTCTGTACACCTTCTCCTGCTGGCAGAGTTTGTGCGGATGATGTCGCGCTGAGGGCGGCGCGTGCCAACACAGGACCCGACCCCCGCCGTGCCTTATGAAGAGGAGGGGGCCGCGGAGGAGACGCCCGGCTCTGGCTGGGGCCATGCCGGTGTAGCGCGGCACCCGAACCTGGGACATGGCCCTCGGTCCTTCAGCACCGGAGGTGCTCGCGCTCGCCCCTGGCCGTGCACCTGCCCGGCTGCCGGGGTCCGACCACAGGTGAGGGGTGCCGGGGCTGATGTCAGGGCCCCTTTTCGGCACAGACTCGGCCGGACTTTGGCCACTCTTGCCCTCACCTCTGCTCTCCCCTGCTCCCCACCCCGCAGCGTCCCCCTTCCCACCCTGCCCTCGCCCCCCTGCTCCCCCCCAAACCCCAGCCCTGCCGGCCTGTCCCTCCAGCCTTCGTTCTGTCCCCCGTACCCCCTCACGTTGACCCCGCTCCCTCCCCGCGGTGATTCAGAGCTGACCCTTCGACATAAACCACCCTGGATGCTACTTGGGGTAATTTTTGCACCTCTGAGTTAAGGAAATCCCCCGTGTCCAAGTTATGCTCCCCGCCTGGAGAGGGAGTGTGGGGTGGGATCTGAACAAGTTTATTAATTTTTTTCAATCTTTGCCCTTTTGAAATGAAAAACTGTCTCTACGGACTCTTTTGTTTGTCCTTGTGTTGACTTTACATAGAATTCCCTCACGGCTGTCTCCCTCCACGGTCGTCCCCCACCACCCGCTACCCCTACCGGCTGCAACAACCGCCGCGCCCCGCCCCAGGGCAGGAGCCCCGCCGTGAAGGCCGGGTTGGGCTGCACCGCTCCGAGCCGGGCAGCCGCTGGGCCCTGCCCGCCCCGCAGGGAGCCGGGACCCGCTCCCCGCCGGGACCCCCTTCCCGGCGGGTCCCCTCCCTCACCTGCGCGGTCCCCGGGGGCGGCCCACGGTTCCCCCCGGCTTCTCCTCAGGGTGTGGGGGAGCCTCCGGGGCCCGGTACCGGCAGCGACGGGGCCGCCCCGGTCCCTTCCCGCCGCCCGCTGAGGGGCTGAGGCGGCGGCGGCCGTTGGTCTCGCGGCGGGGGCGGGAAAGGGGAAGGGGCGGGGCCGACGCCGCGCGTCTCCACGGTGACCGGAGGGGGGGGGGGGGGGGGGGAAGGGAGGGAGGAGGCGCGCGGCGGCGCGGTGACGTTGGCGCAGCGTCGCGCGCAGGCGTCATCAGGGCGAGCGGCGGTGCCGGCGGGGGGGCGGCCGGGTCAGGCCAGGCCGCGCCGGGCCCTGCGCGTATCGGAGCCCCCGCGCTCCGCTCTCCCTGGGTTCGGGTCCGGTCCGGTCGGGTCTGCGGGGCCGAACTGAGCTGAGGAGCGGCGGGCAGCGGCGGCACAACCGGCGGGGCGAGCGCGGGGGCCGCCCACCGACCCCCGCCGCGCTCCAGGGAGCCGGGAGCGGCGGGCGGCCGTTGGGGATGTCCTACAAGCCCATCGCTCCCGCCCCCGCTACCCCCGGAGCCGCCAGCGCCAGCCCTGCCCCGCCGGGGCCCGGGGCACCGCCCGCCGGTGAGCGCACCCCCCGGTAACGGCGGGGGACGGGACGGGGCGGCGGGGAGGTGGAGGGGGGAAGCAGCCGGTAACCCTCCCGTTTCCCGCAGCCACGAGCGTCCCGTCGCCCTCCGGTTCCGTCCCCGGCGCCGCCGCCCCTTTCCGGCCGCTCTTCAATGACTTCGGGCCGCCGTCCATGGGCTACGTGCAGGTGAGGCACGGGGCGGCGGCGGGCGGCGGGGCCGGGGGCGCCGGGGGCGGCCTTCAAGCGCCTCCGTGCTCCCCCCGCCGCAGGCGATGAAGCCCCCCGGGGCTCAGGGCTCGCAGAGCACCTACACCGACCTGCTCTCCGTCATCGAGGAGATGGGGAAGGAGATCCGGCCCACCTACGCCGGCAGCAAGAGCGCCATGGAGCGGCTGAAGCGGGGTAGGGGGGGCGGGGTGGGGTGGCAGGCACGGGGCACCGGCCGGCCCCCGGGGCTGCGTGCCCGGGGCTGCCCCGCGGGGGGGTGGGGGGGGGAGGTGGGGCTGACGTGGGGTGTCCCCTCTGCTTCTCCCCGCAGGCATCATCCACGCCCGGGCGCTGGTCAGGGAGTGCCTGGCGGAGACAGAGCGCAACGCCCGCACGTAACGGCTGCTGTCACCCGGGAGCCCCCCGGGGACCCCCCGGTGTCCCTGCCCCGTTGGCGGCCGTGGGGGGGGGGGGGGGGGCCCCGGGA
>BOSO01009887.1:0-19500 GCA_018403395.1 Gorsachius goisagi
TTCCTCGTCCTGATTGGGTGGTCTATAGTAAACACCCATACTAATGGATTGTATGAATGTAAAAATGTAAGTAAGTCTGCTGTTCCTAAGGGACTGAAGCCCCTAGTACTATGCCCCTGTATCTTTGCCAGAATTTCTGCTTTTCCAGGATATATTAAACAAAGATCATATACAACCATTCAGAACATCAGACTTTTTATATCTTACCTAAAGAAAAGGGAAAGAATTTTCAAAAATAGGTACTTTGCTCATAAGCACTTTTGAAAATTACATGGATCTTAAACTATAAATTTAAAACCTAAATACAGCATCTTCTTTTGAGAATTTTGTTTATACTTTCCAAATTTGATTGCTTTCAGCTATTCACCTAAACGTATAGTGAGGCACATAAGTAAAAATATTGTGATTCATAGAGATGCTGAGTACCCTTTCCTTTTACTGACATCTGTGGGTGTTCAAATTATTACTAATTCTGAAGACTGAGGTTCTTTTATTTCGATACCTTATCATACAGTTTGCTACAAATTTCAGCATCCAAGATGAAAACTGTGACCATAATCACTTAGGTCCCTAGAGATGACCCCTCAAATCTTAAATGATGAGGAAGTGGCTTGAGTTATCTTGATACTTTCCAGATAATGTTTAAACAAAGAATGTCTGCATTATTTCTTTTTGGTCTGAAATCTGCAGATCTAGTACTAGGGAGGAAGCCTGGAAAACAATGACCTCCTTGTCAGAGACTCTGGTTTCAGTTGGGAACGGTCACTTGGCCTGTTTATCTAATAAGCCCCAGAAACCTTCTGAATTAGAAGGAGCAAAGGATGTTAGTTTAGAAGGTCAGAGGGTTAACAGTGTAAGGAGCAGTTGTACTGAAGGTAATTTTCTGAGCAAAGTTTAGCAGGACAAAACCAAGATGGGAGAAGGATTGTTAGGAGTTAGAACACCTATGGCTTATGTGTTTCTAGACCTCATCTTCCATCAGTATAAATTGTCATATCTCCACTGGAACTAGTAGAATTATAGTTGTTTATACTGGTAAGGACTAACTCCAAAACCTTAGTCTTATTATTGCTTTGAAATAGGCTGATGAAAAACCTTTCCAAAACATGTAGAATTTTAAATTGAATTAATGGATGAGACCCCTATTTCCTGGTTCTAATTTATGTGGAATGCTAAATACTCTTTTTTGTTAGGAAAGGGAAAATGAATTTTCTTAATCTTCTTTTTGTCTGCCAGATGTAGTGGAAAGCTTTTGAATTTGGCATATACACAAAGGTCAGGGCACCAGAGTAAAACCTAGGATTGTGCAAATGGCGTGGCCTCTATAGCTTCAGGACATGGCCCTGTTGGGATTTCAGTCCAGACCTAAATGAGAATGTATTCCTTTGAATTCACTCATTCTTCTTCTGGACATTTGGAAAAAATAACATGGTCTTCTATCCCTGGAGACGAAGATCCTTTAAGAGTCTCCAATATCTAAGGTAATCCGTGCATCAGCTTGGTCCATCTGCCTGAGTAAGTAAATCTTAATAGACCTGTGTTGTCTTCAGAGAGGAGCTGACACAGTTTGATTATTTTTATATTGACAGCTATGGCTTTATTAATGCCTTTTGTTCAAGCAAATGAGAATGGCAGAGTTTGTGAAAGCCTCTGTGAAAATCACTGATATCAATGTCATGATAACCCCTTCATGAAAAAGAAACAACTTTTCTGCATTAGTGATTATGGTGAGTGTTGCCAATTTAACAACCAAACTTCAGCAGCATCACAACCTGAAGTATCAAACCAAGGCTGTGTAAGACGCAGAGCACCGCTCTCACTTTTCTGGCATTGTTCAGTTATTTGCTGTGGCCACACAGGGAAACTACCAGATATAGCTCAAAGGAAAGGCTGGGTTTTAAGAGCTGCTTTATCAACAGCTCTACCCCTTGCCTGACACAAGTGCACATTTGGAGACATCTATTAAGTACATCATATGAGGTATTTATTTAAAAGCCTCTGACAGGGGAACAGTAACATCATTCCTGACAGTTGGACCTTTGAAAGCTTATTTGGCTTGGAGATGGCTTGATTTTATTTCTTAGAGATTTATGCAGACCAGTGTGTCCCAAACTCAGGAGCCCAGGAAGCTCCTGCCTCAGATCCTCTGCTCTCCTAGGCTAGTCCTTCCCTTAGGTTGCCTGTGAGCAAGTGCAAGTGACTTCACTGCTTCTTATCTGAAGTGAAGGTACTGGGCTGAAGGGAAGCATCCCCAAAATTAGTTGAATCAGTCTGAACAGACTACGTCATTTAGTTTCCTTTAGTGAAGGATAAGCTGGGGAAAGAGAAAAGGAGGCTAGAATCTTATTTGCTAGTTTATAAAAAATCTATTGGGATTTTCCAGGATGTTCTTCATTCAGAAAGCCATCCTTGACTCACAGGTCCACAAAAAATCCATTAAAACATGCGCAAGCTCTTCACAGAGAATGATTTTCACCCCCAGGCCATTCTCAACTGTCACACATTCTGAAATTCAATAAATTCTTGTTTTGATTTTTCTTTCTTAAGTTCATTATTTTACCCAATAAAACACAAAGCTCTGTTTAATTATGTGAATAGATTTTTTTTCTGTTCATACAGACTGTTCATAGACTGTATTTTTAACCTGGCAGGTTGTTAATGTTGCTTCAAAACTGTTATTTTCTGCCATGTTGCTTTGTCTGAACCAAAGGGGCTTGGGGACTGGTAACTCCCTTTCATCTGCCAAACCACATGCAGAATCCGAATTTTGGGAGACAGGAACTGTTCAAGGCAGCTGATGATAGCTGGACAGTTTGGACAGGAGGTAATGTCACTTATGTTCCTAACACTCTCAGTCAGTGCTCAAATTTGTGCATGTAGGTTAAAAGGTGCAGCTACTAAAAATCTATATTGGGTGTTGGTTATTCAGTATGACTCTTCTGCACAACTATTTAGCACGTTTGTAAGTGCTTTTCCAAAGCAGTGATCTAAACTGATTTATATTACAGACAGAATATTAGTCTGAGTGATCTTGATTTTCCTCTCCACTGGTATTTGTGGGTTTATTCTGGTACCGGCTCAGGAAAACACACCAATGAGCACCTCTGAAACACGGATCGTAATTATGTTACTAGCATTGCTACTATGCATCGCTGGATCAGGATCAAATTGCTCAGTAGTCTGCAGAATTAATGCCCAACTGAAAAGACAGTCAAACTCCCTTTGTTTTCAGACTAAGAGTAGCGAATTTTACTTTGATTGAGAAAACAATTCTCAATTTTATTGTATTCTTGTAGCAGTTCAGAAAAGAAGATAGAAGGAGCAGGTGAACACCTTAAAGCCTGACTGTGTAAGGGAACACGCATGAATTAGTTCCCCTTGAAAGGGAATATTATAGAGAAGGGATTAAGATGATAATATTTATTTTTCTTAATGAACATAAACCAGGCAAACACTTTCCTGTCCACCTCTAACAATGCAAGAATTAATTTGCTTTCCTATTAGCTAGGTCTTAAAAACCAAAAGGATAACTTGGGACTGGAAATCCCTCTAGTGTTTTAGCTTGGGAATAGTGGGTATGCTTTCACCTTAATGAGAGTGCAGTAGAAGATACAGAGCAACACTGCAAAAATGCTGTTTACTCTGCATACATTCATATTACATTTCACCTATTGTCATGCTAGAGGCCCATTGTAAATTAATTTGGCAGAAAAAATTAAGATGGCAATTTGCCTTCCAGTTGTATAATTTATTCATGTCAGAAATAATTTATTATATTCTCCCTTAAACAAATCTTTTTTTTTTTTTCCTAGGGTACCACCTTAGTAAATAAAATTTACTGTTTACGCTGTGCCTTCTGTGACTTCACAGTGGTCAGTCAATAACCTCAAGGGGATAGTTTTGGTCACATTACTGGTCACTTATTTGGATGGATGATGGAGTGCCCCAGTCCCATCTGTACATATATTACTTTCTTTTGTCTTAGGGGCACTGCTGGAAAGATTAATTAGGTCCATCTGCAGGGAAGGATCAGCCTTAGGGGATTCAGCTAAATAAAATAAATGCCAAGGGGAAAAAATGCTGAGGGGCATGTTTTGAAAACCAAACTGTTTTCCATAACATTAATGGGGAAATTACATACAGAAGGAGACTGAAAGAAAAGTAAAACTTCCCTTTAGTCTGGATTCTTTCAGCATGACCTGATAAACATCTCCTATCACTGCTGTGCTGGGATAAGGATCTATGAAGAGGGTTAAAGTCCATGGGCAATATTCTCAGCTAATATTAATCAGTACAGCTTTCTGATCTCAATGGAGCAACCCTTACTTTATAACAGTAGAGATTTGAGTAGTATCTGGCATAGTGATATTATTTCTGTCCTTCATTTGCATGATCCAAGACATGCAGTTAACTGATCCTAATTCACATTCTGTCCCCTCTTTTTTTTTTTTTTATTATAGCACTGTTATCTTCTTTATGGCTCTTACCTCCCACCTCTGTTTTCCTTTCCTTTAAGCTTCTTTCCAGATTTTCTTCCTTATCTTTTTCCTCCCTTTCCTCTGGGAAGTTCAGCATGCAAATTAATCTAATAGCATTGAGCTAACTGATATGATCACAGCTTGTAAAATAGAAACTCAGCTCTTACTTTTATACCCTTATTATTATATGCATAATTAATTGGTGTAACTAGTACATAAGCCATGTGAAATTTGTTGCCATTTAAGTTACGTCTCACTCTGTTGCCTTATCAGTCTAAGTGGGGATTTGTATTCCACAATGCAATGGGATTACAATCCACAATGTTTTCATAGAACACAAAATGGAAAACCAAACCCACCATTTTCCTCACTGAGCTTTAGCTGTCTTAAGGGACTGGAACATAAGAGTTGTTTTGCTTTTAAACTTCAGTTGAAGTGAATGTGAAGCTCCTTATGAGTTTAGAGTTTGCCTCCTGCTGACTTTTAAATTAATTAGTAAAGCCAGAGAATCATATTTTTGAGATAGAAAGGGACAACATAAATTATTTAAGAGGAAAGAGAAGCATCATACTGGAGGGTTACAAAGAAAAATGTAACTCAAAGAGCAAGGGGGGAATGGCTGTTGGAGATCAAATCAACTACTGTATATAGATGAAGAAATACTGACAAGAGGGAAGACGTTGGCTCTGGAAATGAATGTGCCTGTCTCCACCCTGTGCTAGCAGCAGTGGCCCCTCAGTCTCAGAGACGGACAATTCCTTCTGTGGTTGAACTTCGAGGTCTAGTTCTAAATAGTTGGTGAGTCCACAGTATGCAGTGCTTGAAAGAAACTGCCTCTACATATAAATAAGGTGTGAATACATACATGTTGCCAGACAGAGCCAATTAGACACCCTAGAGTTTATCTGGGCTTTTGATTTAGAAACTGTACTGTATAGGTGGCTCAGTACCTCATGGTCTTTAGAGAGATAAAAATGTCATTTGCTATCTGTGTATTTAGGATGAATAGCTCGATGTACTGCTGTTGCAGAATAGAGCCTTTCTCGCCTGAAGGCACTTGTTCTTTCTAGCTTGCCACACTCCTTAGATCAAGGGTATTCTGAAGGCTCTTTCCTGGTCTTCTTGAAATAACTTGATGGCCACAGCCCAACACCAAGAAAACAAGTCCTACCTCTTAGAAACACTCTCACAGCTAACATCAAGTGGAATAGTTCTTGTTTGTATCAGCAGTGCAACAAAAGAAAGAACAGTTGTGGAACTTAAAGGATACAGTGTCCCCCCCTTAAAATCTTCTGGGCCAATTTATTTTCTCAGGTAGAGATAGGTGGTTCCTATCTGGTTTATGCTGCACATACTTATTATCATAGGCAGCCAAGGACTTTGTCCTGCGAAGAGCGAGCCATATCACTTCCACTGGGTTCCATGTATACATATTTGCAGGATTCTGGAAGTGAGCCTGGATGATGGTAGTATGTTTTCAGTTGTGCAATTGGGAAGTTGAAACTGAGGGACTGAGCAGGGGTTTTCTTCACTGTTTCATAGCAATACACAGACTTGTATGGGTTTGTGCAGCCTTTTATTTGTAAGATTTGAACCTACCTGCAATAGGGAAATTATTTGTGTCTGGGTTTTTTTCCTCCATTGTTTTTTTTGTTTGTTTCTTTTGGAGTTTTTCTGTGGTAGATGAAAACCTTTAAACAAAATATTTCAGACGGGGATTAATTCTTTTGTTGTTTACTAAAAACCAAAAAATGCTTCGTGCTCTGTTTTGATTTTTTTTTTTAGAGAAACCTTGTTATTTAAAACATATATTTGTCGCTGAAATTTTCATTTCCTGCAAAAACCCCCACCTTTTCCATCAAAATACTTCAGTTAAAGCACTATGCCAGGTCTCCAGGGTATCCTTCTGAAAAGACAGAAAAAAAAATCAGTAGAAAAAGAGTGACTGTCAACAGACCAATATTTGGTTCTGCCCTATGGTTTTTACTCAGGTAAAATTCTTCCTGGATAAGAAATGAGAGCGAATTTCAGCATGTAGGAACTGGAGAACCCTGCCTAACATATGGCTCCCCAACAAAGTAACTCCCAGATCTATACATTTTCCAGGAGTGAACACATTTTATATATAACTTGAGTAACCGACTTGTTCATTATATAGAGTGAGTCTAACAAGTGAAGAATGGTTGTGAATGTACCATGAAGCTGGCTCAGCAAAGGTTTTCCTATAATTAAAATACATCTGGCTCCATGCTGAGTGGGAAATCACAGACCTCTGGATGTTTTGAGTATTTCCTTAAGCATAACAGCAGCAGAAAAACTCCGTATGCCTTAACCCATCAAATTCTGCTCCCCTTAATCATGTGAATAAATCAGCTGCAATAAGGAACTTTAGTCTAGCATCTTTGACCTGAAACTGAGCGATTCAAAGCAAAGATGATGGAAATGGTCATGGAAAGTCTGAGCAGCACTCAAATCTGTAGCACGCTGGTGTTAATTTGAGTAAGCGTGAAATAGCTTGATGTGCTTCTCCACAAAAGTGTGTGACCGCCATGGGCACTGCTCTTTCCGATGCAGTAGGAATACCTTCTGGTTCCGCAGCTATATCCTCCGGCTGCCAGAAGGTAACACGGAGCAATGAGGGAGCACGTGGCCGTGACCGGGGAACAGTATAGACATTGTGTATGTCTTTGTCCTTCGGCCTTCTCAAAGGGGCAGGCTTGGCTCAGGGGGCAGTGACAGCTTCCTTGCAACAGTCTCCTACCCTGGGAAGGGCTGTGATCCCTGGCACCCCTTCGGCCTGGTGGTGGTCCGGATTAGCGGTGTTGGGAGCAGGTTCGCTGGTGTAGAGTCCTGTGGGCGCGGGGAGCTTGGAGGCGAGGGTGCAGTGTGTTACTGTGCCTCGGCCCTGCTGTGGTGGACATCAGTCCACACGAGCCTGGAGAGGCTGCTTTTATGTGGATTGCCCTCTCCCTTCCTTGCCTGCCTCTGGGGCCTTTCATCAAGCCCTCAGTGTCCACCCCAGCTGGGGGACAAGAAACATTCGGGCTCTCCGTCCTGGGAAGCCCCAGGAGGCAGCCGGCGGGCTGCAAGGCAGGCGGGCAGGGAGTGATGGATGGGGTGGGTGGATGGACGGACGGACGGGTGGCGCGGGGGCGGCGTGGTGCCGGCCCCGGGGGAAGGGGTGGGGGCCGGGTGGGTGTGACCCGCTCTCCCAGCCGCCGCCGCGGCCCACCCAGCTCACAAGGTGCCTGAGCCGGAGAGCGAACAGCAGCGCTGCGTCCCCGCCGCCGTCCGCAGCGCCCGCCCCGCCATGCCCAACTTCGCCGGCACTTGGAAGATGAGGAGCAGCGAGAATTTCGACGAGCTTCTCAAGGCGCTGGGTGAGGCGCGGGGGATCTGGCGCCGGGCAGCCCGGGGCTATGCCCCGCGGGAGAGGGGCGCGGGGGGGGACCGCGGCCAGAGCCGCGCTCCGGTGCCCGGTGCCTCTGGTGCCTCCGGTGCCTCCAGAGCCCGGCACCCGGGAGAGCTCCGTGCGGGGGAAAGCTGTGAGCCCGACCCGGGGAGGGGCGATCGCAGGGAGGGCACGGTCAGAGCCTCACCTGCGGACGCCGGTGCTCCTGCCGCGGGGATCGGGGCTGCCGCTGGTCCGGCGGCTCCTGCCGCGCTCTGCCACAGGGGTCCTGGCCAGCCCTCTGTGCAGGGCAGCCCGAGAGCCGCAGCCCCGGCCGCGCTGGGCCGGCTTCTCACCCCCCTCCATCCGCATGGTGCCGAGCGGGCTCAGCCCGGGCATGGCTGGCGACCTTGATCAAGCTCTGCTTCCTCCCGCTTCGCCCAGGTGTCAATGCCATGCTCAGGAAGGTGGCGGTGGCTGCCGCCTCCAAACCCCACGTGGAGATCCGCCAGGACGGGGACCAGTTCTACATCAAAACTTCCACCACGGTCCGCACCACTGAGATCAACTTCAAAATCGGGGAGAGCTTTGAGGAAGAGACGGTGGATGGACGAAAGTGCAGGGTAGGAGGAGAGCTGGGGTGCGTGCATGTGTGTGTGTGTTACCAGGTTCTTTTGAGACGGGACCAACAGATCTGCTGCCGGTGTCCTCAGACAGTGGCGTTGCTGCCCTCCGCCCTATTCTTTCCAGAAACACTCTTAGGGTGTTCTTGGTGGTCACCACTCCTTCTTCCCTTGTCCGATGTTCTCCCTCTTGCAGGGTAAAACTGCAATGAAGGCAACAAAGCATGGCAGGTCCCAAAGGCAGAATTCAAGTACGTGCTTGACAGCTCCTTGACTGGCAGGGTTTTGTCCAGCTCTTTTTGCTTCCCTCTTCCCTGGAGACCTCAGCTGCAGTGAAAGCTCTCCCCAACCTCTGTCCCTGACGGGAACATAGGGAACAGTGGAGCAAGAGAGACCTCAAGAGTCAGGATTTAGTGCACAAACCAGACATAACTTTTGTCCTAAACTGAATCAGCTGATTTCACAAGCAGGACCACAGACTGTTGGTAGTTTGGGGCTGAAATCCTCTTTCATTCCCTTGCAAGTGCATGTCTCCAGTTTGCTGATCAGATAAGTCTTTAACAGTGTAAGACAGACTTTCATCAAGTGTTATACCAGCCATAATTGCACCATCTCCTTGTGCAGAAGTGCATTAGAGGGTGTTCACTGGAGTGTTTTGGGCTTGATTCTGTGTGTGAGCCCCTGCTCCTCTACCTTTGTAACCTCTTCTGTGGCCGTGGAGGGGGCTTTAAGTCATCAGCATCTGACACCAGCTTCTTGCTGGTGTAGATAAATGGTATCCGGGGTATTGGAGAACTGGGCTGTGATCATAGCTGTCCTTTCAAAAAAGTTATCAAAGGCATGGGTTAGTTATCCTTTGCTCAGGCACTTATTCCCACACTTCTAAGAGAAGTATATATATAACACTTATGAAAGAAGTATGAATAAAGAGTATCAGAATGTAGTCCCAAATGAGAATACAGTTTTAAAAGTATCCTATGATGGTGAAATAATCTACTTTCCAAAATACAATTTCTGCTAATTCTTGGGCCAGCTTCTGAGGCCATTTGCACTGCTAAAAATTCAGAACTTACTATCTCTTGTGCAACTGCTGTGAATTTAAATTTATAAAAAAGGTAGGCAGATTCTGGGAGTCAGTGAACATTTAAAATATCCACTTGATCTCTAGGATGAGTTATCGTATATTTAACAGTTTCTTCAGGAAATGTTGCTGACTTTGTTAATTTATCTTTTTTGGCAAAAGTATTTTAGTGTCTTCATGCATAATGCATATATAGTAAATGTGACCCACTTTCTAGAGAAGGATTTATTGCTGCAGATGGAAAACCAATAATTACAGCTCTAAGCTATGAAAGTGGGAAAAATCTGAAAGAAATGTGTTTTGTGAAGTAGTAAATTTTTTCCATGTGTTGTGAAATTATTTATAGTCCACTCTCAGGAATAAGTTGTACCGCTGTGCGTATATAACCAAGACGTGGCCACAGAGCAGAAACTGACAGATAATAAAATAATACTTCAGAGTGTAATTTGCAATATCTGCCAAAATTGCTGACTAGTGATAGATTTTGATACACTTTATGGGGTGGAGGGTTTTGTTCTGCCAACTACCTTGATCCATTGTTCATACAGACAAAGGGCAAGTCATATATAGTTGTACTGCAAGGCATAGCTTCTATAACTGCCATGTTGGCTTAAAAAACCCTATTGTTTTGAAAAAAATATTTATAAAGTACACAGCTAATTTTAAATCTAAGTAAAGATTTTTTCCCTTGGAAAGTTTGGGAAGCATTAACTTGAATTTATGCATACACATGCACACACATGTATATATATATGATCACAGACTAATGAATGTCTCCCATGTGCTAGTCATAAAGCGATTACTTGCACATTCATTACAGGGCATCCTTCTGCACAGCTGTTCCATTGCACTGTAGAATAATAGTTCAGTGCTAGAATGAAAAGAAACAGAGTCAGGGCTTGCCTGTTTGTGAAAGCTAAACAAAATTCTATCATTTGTTTTTTTTATTTTTCAGTTGTTTCATAGTCATTATTGAAATGCTTTGAAAAATGCCTGAGGGTATTTCAATCTGCAGACCCACAACCTTAAAAAAGTAATATTGCAAACATTAGAATCCTAACAAACTTTCTTTGATATTGTTGTGATTTATTCTCGTTTGTTAGCACAGTAAGTGTTTATTATACAGTTGAGTTGGCACAGTGCCATATAGCATGAAAGGTTGTAAGTGACAGATACTGCATTATTTATGACCACAACACGATACATACGATTCTCTATGCTTTTACACTAAGGGGACTCTGTAGTGATAAATGTCAGATCAAACCACGTGTGTAAAAAGATGCTTGGGAGTGTAGACACTACATTATCACGTTTCTAAATTATACTTTTCAACATCAAGCTTTTTATGAAAACTGTGTGGCTTTTTAATTTTGGAACTAACGCAGGTTTACACTGAAAAGACACATTTACAATTACTTTATTAATTAGTATATACCTATTTCCAAAACGCTCTCTCACACCTTGATTTTGATTTCACCACTTTCCATGGATGTCTTTTTCCCTTTGCCTTTATCTGTCTATGTGTTGTTGCTCCTTTACTGCAGCAATTATTCTCACTACTGCTCATTGTTGTCTCTCTGCCTCATGCTGCTGGTGAATATAATTTATGTTATTCCTAATGGTTTTCTTGCCTGCAGAGTTTGGCCACTTGGGAGAATGAAAACAAGATCTATTGCAAACAAACTCTTATTGAGGGAGATGGCCCCAAAACATACTGGACTCGAGAATTAGCTAATGATGAGCTGATTTTGGTGAGTACCTTGAACCCACACAATACATGCACCATATTAACAGTTTTTTGTTACCATGTAGTTATGACTTACTATTTTTCCTTACTTAAATGCATCTGGAAAACTATCATTTTCATAATCCTCTGCAGTACAATTCATACATCACTTGATTTTCCCCTTCTTTTTAAATGTTTTTTTTTTAAGAACAAATGAAGATATATGCAGGTTCTCACTTGCATTTTATTGCTATAACTTTTGCCATACTTTTACTGGTAGGATAATCACAAGTGGGCCACTTCTGCTCTGTAAATTCACACCACCACCAAAGAATTTGCTTGATTCATTGCAGATTTTCAAGGCATTTGACCTCATTTCTGGAGTACCTTTTTTTTAGGCATGTGAATAATATTTTGCTTCTTATCCACAACCACATGGTGTACAGCATGAAAGATGTGGCATGTTGTTAGCATGCTCCAATCTCATTCTGTTTATGAAGAACATGTAATTCCTCCCCCATCTCTGCCACCTTCCCCGATTTCTTGATCATCTCTGAATCCAGTTCAGAATTACCTTCATGAGTTTCTCAGAAATACACCCATTTACCCATTTGCCCCCAGCCAACATCCCCCCACTCCTGTGTGACCTTCCCTATGGCAGCAGGGTTACTGTAGGCATTCTGAGCAGCACCTCTGCAACTGCCTCGCCATTTATGCCGTGAATCATGTGTGGTTTATTTATTTATATTGTAGTTATTTCTGTTAGAGTTGAGTTCACTGAATCTTTCCTCAGTAGTCCCTTTACATTAATGAAACAATACCCAGAACTGGATAAAGACATGGTTTCTCTGAGTTACAAGTAGCAATGTTCAGCTTGAGTTCAGAATCATTTAATTACATGTTCTTACTAGTGAATTCCAGATAAATAGTTGATTAGACTGTTACGCCTCATCAGTTTGGGCATGGAAGACAGGCTGCTGGAGTGATGGGTAAGAAAACATCAAAGCAGGGAGGTTTTATTTCAAACTATCACACTAACTAAACCTCTGCACTTTAAAAAACAAACAGCCTCCCCAGTGTTTCTCTAAAGCAGTTGGAGCTCTGTTTTTAAGATTGCATCTCAAGTAAAAACAGGACCCAAACCTAACCAAGTATAAACAAAAAGCTTTTAAGGTGTTAATATTATTCCAGACATCTTGGCACTGTTGACCCACACCTTCAGAGGAGGTGTATGCTGTTAGTGAAATCACCCTGGTTTCTATTGAATCAATACTCCATTTCTGGATAATTTCTTTTGACTCAACCACTGGAATTCTTTATATTATCAAAAAGCTTTAGGAGACAAAGTACTTTGATCTCTGCTTCACATCTTTATATATAATGCAGTGGACAAAATATATTCTCAACTATAATTTTTCCAGCTTTCTAACAATACGTTTCTGTAGTTTATTATTTAAGCAACAAACTAGCGAGGCAGCTGTTAAGCAAAGTGAACTGTGCCAAGCAAAGCAAGAAAGCCAGTCATAATACAATTGCCTCCTGCCATCAGCAATATGAACTTACCCTGCTGGGGAAGAAGAATGAGGTTGATTAAGAAGCCAGAGCAACTCAAAAAGTACAAAACCATCTAACCATTTTTCTTGTATAATACAGTCTGTTGAGCTTTTCTGAATTAATTATTTTTCAAATTAGGATATAATAGAAAAAAAGTCCTTCTTGTTAAAGTATTTCTATTTATAGGAACTCAATCACAACTTCTGTTAAGTTGTTTTACTGATTAATTTCCTTCCCATTAAAATAGAGATATTATTTCTAATTTGTGTATGTCTAGATTCAACTTCCAGTCATTACATATTGTGTATAAAATAACCTAAATAATATGCCTAAAGTTTGTTATCACAAATACTTAACAACACTGATCAAGCCACCTTTTGGAATAACCTTCTCGTCGTTAAGCTCAACCATTGGAAGATCTTGAGCCCTTCAACACAGAACAAGCTTTCCTTGAATCATTCTTTCAGTGCTTCTTATAATTCCCTCCAACTTATCATTTTCCTTTCTAAACTATGAACACCAGAACCGCACATGCTGTTTTGCTAGCAGTCACACTAGCACCTGATGTAGTGGTGACTTCATCTCCTTACTCTTATCTGAAATTATTCTCAGACTATTAGATTATTCGCAGACTTTGCTAACTCTTCTTTGGGAAGTCATACTGAGCTGATCATGATCCCAAATAATTTTCCTGTTTTCTGATTCCCCAAGACTGATCACCTTTCCTTCTCCTGCAAGTTGGGACTATGTTCGTTGGTCACAATGTATGATTTTACCATGGCCATTCTGAAAACATAGTGTTTGCTTCCAAGTGATCCAGATAATTCTCTCTGTCTTTTAGTATTTATTATGATATGAAGTTCCATTCTCCTACCTCTTTTCTGGATCATGATGGTCTCTTTTGCTTTATTAAATTTTAGGATATTACTTGGTCCTCAGGACAAAGGTTTTCAAGCCCCTCACAACATTTGATGGGACTGAATGTATAAATCCTTTAAATATGTGATCAACATGTTCAAAACCTTCTGACACCCTAAAGCTCAGCAACGAGGTGTTTCTAAAAGTAATGGTGGTGAGAGTGAGGTCTCTGGTCCTTTGGAGAAATTTAGATGGCCAAAATTAACCCTTCTGGGAGGCAGCAAAGGGTTCTACTGTTTGGAGGAAGACAGAAGAGAGTAAGGGAAGATACGTTTTCTTGGCTGTAGCCCCTAATTTTAGAACTCCATAATATTATTTGGGCTTTACAAGCTAAACTACTTGAAGGCATTAGCTGAGGTGTGTACCTCAACTATTACAGGGAATAAAGTAGGAACAGGAACTCTTTGTGAGAAGACCTTGTGGTGCCTTTTGATCTCTTGCCTCTCAACTGTGTTTGGGTTTTTCATCACTTCAGTCAAGAAAGATTCAACTTAGATTATTTTATTTTATGCTTGGAAATTTTCCTTGGATGTGAGTCTGCAACCCCACCACTTACATCTTACTTCTTCAAAACTAAGATCACAGTGAGAAGAAGAGATCTTTCTTTGTCTTCTCCTTTCTTTCTTCTTCCATCCTCCCAGCTTTGTTAGTGTTCTTTAGGACCTGAAATTCATTCTCATTCAGTTTTGTTGCCCATATCACTTCAAACATTTAACAACTCCCATGTTCACACTTCTCAAACCTCCCTACTTACCTAAGAAATATTTTCTGTTCCTTTACTCTTTCTGATGTGCTTTGGTAAGCTTTCCCTAATTCCATTCTGGCAGAGAGCCTTAAATAAGCAGAAGGAGACCACATTCTTGTGAACTTCTAGATGTCCACAGCTGGGAAGTTGTTTTCTATGGGGCAGTGCCTGTGATGTAGCAGTTTAGGAACTCTGTAAGGCTGATATTATTCTCACAGTCTCTGCTCCTGTTTCTCTACCCAAAGAAATCTTTCAAGAAGTCTTGAGTCTCCTTCTCAGCATTCATTTTCAGAAATCAAGAAAACTCACACGTCATTTGGAAAAAGTTGGAAGAAGGAATCTAAACTGTGTTAGACTGAGGCATGAATGGAAAAAAGGCTTGGGGCAACAGGCAGGGGGTAAGGAATGAGTTTTACTCTGCTAATAGTGGCTGCATAAACGTTGGAGCTTTGCCACATATTTTTGATCTAATATGCTGCATTGCTTAGGGCGTCCATTAGATTACAACATTTTCCTAGTGGAAGGATATATTTTTCCCCCCAACACAGCATGTTAAATAAAATGCATTTATTATCACATATAGTAAGAAAAAAAAATCAGCATTGAATTGTCATGACTACCACAGAGCTAAAATAGAAACCATATTACTGTATAATTATCAGTCTTTCTTGCATCCTGGCAGAAGAATTCCTTATGTCCTTCAAAGATACTCCCTTTGAGCAACATGATGGTCTTCCGTGTCACATCATGTCCTCTGGTACACAGATGCTGGGAACAAGCTATTTAGTTAGCAAAGGTTTTTTTTACCTTCAGGTACGAGTTAAGTTTGCCTTTAGATCTCCTTAGCTCCTTGCAGCATGAAGAATGAAACTACGCTTATTAGTAGCATAAATAGTACTTGACTCATAGAATGGCAGATGTAGGTCTAAAGTCCTGTTAGAAAAAGAGTCCTTTCAGCTGAGTAAGGGAAGAGTTCTGCTTTATGAAAAAGGTGCTGTGAATGTGTTAGAACATTGCAATTGCATTTGATGAAATTGCATTTCATCAGTGCTGTTTATTCTAATCTCATCTGATGCACTTGCTGGGATTTCAGTGCTGCATTTGTAGAAGTACTGAACAATGTAGATAAAAAGTACATGGAATGTGCAAGCAAGGGAGAGTGAAAAGGATAGATCCCCATCAAAGTCCACATTTGTTTGTCTCAACTGTATCTTCAGATTATGTTGTATTGTACTTCAAGACTGTAATGCATACAGAGAATCTGAATATCTATTTAACCACTCCACATTCATAAACTATACTTGGAATAGCACTTGAGCAATCAACATCAGAATATAACACAAACATAAGTATTTCCTTTACTTGTCTGAAAAGTAAGATCTGGGATTAAGTCTATTCTAATATGTCTTTTCTTCCCTTATCTTTTATACTCTATAATGTTTTTGCTGTTGCTGTGTGGTTTTGTCCGGGACATTAATGAGCTATCAATCAATGTAAGTCAGAAGAACAAAAGGTCTGCTCTTACAAAGGTAAAGGATGCTGCTTCCAAATGTTAGCTATTCAAACAACATTTATATTCAAACTTTATCTGCGTTGGTGCTTTCATAGCTGCTCATGCCTCTATAGATTTTAGTTTAATTTGTAACACACAAACATTATAAAGTGGATGATTACTGAAGATGGGCTTTAAAAACAGCCTCAGACCACATTTTACACAGTTCATGTATCACACAGGGGTTCTCAGAATCAATTATAGCAAGGGTCAAAGATCAGAACATTAGGGGGGTTTAAAGCATGGTTTCTATTCTACATTCCCTCCCCAGAAAAATCATGCCATAGTTGATTAAAACTGGTGAACTGTGGAGCCTAGATGAGTGAGTGAACATTTTTTAAATTATATTGCTGCCTTCTGAAATTAAACATAGTATGTGAGAAATGCAGATTCTGAAAGATACTTTGCAGCTGAATGCTGAGATTTGTGATCTGCCTAAGCCTTGTACAGAACTATGTTAAACTACCTAAGTGTTTAATTTTTCTAGAGTTTTTGGAGAGTGATCTTAAAATCAGTTATTAAAAGGAGAGCCTCTCATACTGAGGTCAGTGGGGAGGTTGGCTGCTGGTCTCATTAAAGCAGCCTTGATAAAAGTTCAGAAGCCTGTAATAACACATATGTGTGTGTTGCATGGACGTAATGCTTTAATTGACTATTTGCCACAAGCAGATTTGCAAGGGGTCTTAGGAATCTGCAGCCCTTGCTCACTAGTACAACCTGGTCTGGGCCACAGCCCAAACATATAAACAGAGAGAGAAGCCAAAGCCATTTGCATCTTGGATGCATCTGATCCTTTATATAGCCTCTTATAATATCAGTTGTAGCTTAGATGTTTGCTGTGTACTGGCTTTCAAGGCTGCCAGTGGGAGATATCATTGTCTTATGATGCATGACTGAGGAAACTGTGTAATACAGTTCTCAACAGCAGTTCTCAAACGCAAATACCAACATTTAGGTACCTTGATAAATGACCTTATTTTGCATGGTCCTGTCAATTGATATCCTGCAGAAAATGAGGTTGTACGTTGGGTGATTTGTTATTAATATCCAAATTTGAAAGTGGAGGCTGCACCTTCTATGACTACAGCCCCATATTGATCAACAACTTTCGTAAACCATTATGGGAGTCAGGAGGAGAAAGAGAATATGCAATGTGCCTTTATTGGGAAGGCACAATTGATAAGCAACTTCCGTAAAACATTATGGGAGTCAGGAGGAGAAAGGGAATATGCAATGTGCCTTTATTGTGAAGATTTATATCTTTATTCTGGATAACATGGAAGTTTGCATGTGAACAAAGCCTTTTCTGAGGATTCTTTGAAGTAATATTTTCCATTTGTTTGCTGATGCATTCTGTCTTCCTTTTGCAAGTAGCCTCTGCAGGCTGGTCAGTCATGAGCAGGTAACAGTAGATTTTTGCATACACTGGCAGAAGTGATCTTTCCCAGGAGATTGTTTCAATGACAGTATTCCTAAGTGTACCGCATGCTCCACTTATCACAAAGGCTCCTCAGCAAATGTTTATAAAGAAGGCCTTCAAAAAGCAGATTTACTCATAGAGTAATATATTACTGCCCTGTAATTCTCTTTTAATCTCTAATGATGTCAGTGGTCATCAGATTTTGAGTGAACTGAGAGAGGTCAATTTATTGGATTATCCCCCTGTGCAGGGCTTTGTTTGCAGTGTGCTTTTGGACTCAGCCACAGATTATGACAAGCTAAGTGAAGAAAGCAATTCTGTAATTTGAAGTCATTGCACATTTAAAATCCTATTTTAGATTTAGATGGAAGCTTTGCTTTGTAGCATTTTGTAAGCTAAGTGGGACCTTTGCAAGCTGATGAGAAGGTGGTGTTTGGAAATCCTGTGTCTTCTCCTTACATTTGAATCACAGTTTGGTTGTGTTGCACTTTTTTTTAGTTGCTGTGGTGAAACTTCACCACCAAATAGCCAAAAGTGCTTGTTCTCTTTTTTTTTTTATTAGGACTTTTTACTCCTCTGGGTCATGGAAATCTTTAAAGTCTGCTTGTTCTGACAGGAACTACCACTTCTTTCCAATCTAGAATTAGAATACTAAACTGCTTCATCCTACCCCTGAATACAAGGATTTAAGCGTGAAGGATAATGGAGTAACAGCCTTTTGATTTAGACCTTCCCTGAGCATGGGCCCAGCTGTACATTAGACATTTCTGTGAGTAACCACAAGAAAAGGAATGCAGCAAGTTTGAACAGGTTCCTCTTTGCTATGTTCAGCAACATTTAGTGGCTTTTTATCAACAATGCTAGTAACTTACAATAAGATAGGGAAACAGCTTTTACTTAAGTCCACATTTAAACCATGCACATAACCATGACAAAGCCATTTATTCATGGGCTTCAGTATGGAATTGGGTTGCTCATCATACGAATGGGTATAAATTATAAAATCTAAGTGCTAAAAAATGCAGCTTATTCCTGAAACAGGTCAGTAGGCCACATCACCTAAGCTGGGTCTTCAAGGAGAGGATGCCTGGCTGTTTGAGAAGTGCCCAGTAACTGTAATTGGGCTTTGCATGAATTTTCTGTCTTTACAGTCTAGATTTAAAGATATGATTGTATTAAATTATAGTGGTTTTCCAGACTCTGAGACTGGTGCATTGCAGAGAATGACATTCCTTGTGTATAGGATCTGACTACTATGTATTTGGGTTCCCCAGGTATGTCCATGTTTTCTGCACTTAATTTTTATCTTGACAGAGCAATTTGAACGCAGTCCTTTGCCTGAGATTTTCAAGAGTACAGAAGTCCAGCTGGAGCTGGATGTTGAATATACAAAATGAACAGCCATTGCGCTTTGTCACAAGCATGTCAAGTTGTGAGTCTGTGAGTGCAAAACAGCCAGTCTGTGTGTACATACAATGGACTTGCTGCCTTTGCAATGCATGCTGTATGCACCCATACTCCTTAGCTTTCCCAGAAAGTTACTATTTCTTTTTTCTTCCTCCACAAATTTATATTTTCACACATCCTCCTGTGGGTCTTGCAAGGAAGCTGCCAGTTGGACTACACTGATGTCTAGGGAGCAAGCTCTGCCCAGGAGTGTGGTCTCAGAGCTGGACACTAGGATTTCAAATACTCAGAACTACAGTGGCACCTAGGACAGACTTGGAGTATGGATCACATCTATTTCAATCTACTCTTCCCTGCCATGTTCCCTCTCAGTACAACTGCTGACCTGTTGTGAGAGTAACTGCTGTTGCACAGGTTTAGGGGAAGCAGTTTGTCTCTTCATCTCCCTGAAAGGATAGACATAGAATCATAGAATCATAGAATCACAGAATCACTTTGGTTGGAAAAGCCCTTTAAGATCATCGAGTCCAACCTTTAACCCAACCCTGCCATCCCACCCCCAAACCCTGTCCCTCAGCACCTCATCCATCCTTCTTTTAAATCCC